>JACXGM010022533.1:0-16656 GCA_016801145.1 Umbra pygmaea | reverse complement strand
TCTCGTCTTGATGTAGTATTCACGTGCTGTAATGTAAGGAGATGTCTTACCAAAGACATCTCGTCTTGATGTAGTATTCACGTGCTGTAATGTAAGGAGATGTCTTACCAAAGACATCTCGTCTTGATGTAGTATTTACGTGCTGTAATGTAAGGAGATGTCTTACCAAAGACATCTCGTCTTGATGTAGTATTCACGTGCTGTAATGTAAGGAGATGTCTTACCAAAGACATCTCGTCTTGATGTAGTATTCACATGCTGTAATGTAAGGAGATGTCTTACCAAAGACATCTCGTCTTGATGTAGTATTCACGTGCTGTAATGTAAGGAGATGTCTTACCAAACACATCTCGCGTTGATGTAGTATTCATGTGTTGTAATGAAAAGGGTTGTCTTACCAAACACATCTTGTCGTGATGTAGTATTCCAACAAATTTGATGAGATCTTCGGAAACATCAAACTCTGGCAAGGTAATTAGGAAATAGGCAGGAGGAATAACCTGCCCTCATGTAGTTCTTATGTTGGAACGTCTATTTTCTAAAACAAAGTGGTACAATAAGATCTAGGTCTTGAAGATGTTCTACATGTACTTTAGAAAGTTGGCTTTTAGAGAAGTGTCCTCTTTCTGTAGTCCTGAGAATTTGAAAAATATTTAGGACAGTGGAACTTGTACATACACTCCACACTTTTAAGCAAATCTCTTTTTTGTTTTTGGTTCTCTTTTTGCTATTTAAATTTGTAAATAGCCTAGTCAGTGTTTACACTGCAAAAAATGACAAATATGAACAAGCCTAATTAGTATTTTTTTCTCATTTTAAAATGTATTAAGTTATCATGTTAGAATATTTACCTTGTTTTTGTCTTATTTTAAGGAACATAATTAAGTTTCTTCATTTAGGTACTTACAGTCATGGTCAAATGTTTTGAGAATAACACAAATACAAGTCTGCTGCTTCAGTTTTGAAAATGGCAATTTGCATATACTCCAGGATGTCATGAAGAGTGATCAGATGAATTGCAATTATTAAGTCCCTTTTTGCCATGAAAATTAACTTAATCCCCCCAAAAAATTCCACTGCATTTCAGCCCTGCCACAAAATGACCAGCTTCCATCATGTCAGTGATTTTCTCGTTAACTCAGGTGAGAGTGTTGATGAGGACAAGGCTGGAGATCACTCAGTCATGCTGATTGAGTTAGAATAACAGACTGGAAACTTTAAAAGTGGGAATTTAAATCATTGTTCTTTCTCTGTCAACCATGGTTACCTGCAAGGAAACAGGTGCCATCATCATTACTTTGCACAAAAAGGGCTTCATAGGCAATGATATTGCTGATAGTAAGACTGCACCTAAATATTGCACAATTTATCATGTACAGTATATATATGTTCAATTGTTTTGAAGAAGGTGTCAGGGAAACCAAGAAAGTCCAGCAAGTGCCAGAAGTGTCTCCAACATGTTATTCAGCTGTGGGATCAGGGCACCACCAGTGCAGAGCTTGCTCAGGAATGACAGCAGGCAGGTGTGAGTGCATCTGCATGCACAGTGAGGCAAAGTTTTGGAGCATGGCCTGGTGTCAAGAAGGGCAGCAAAGAAGCCTCAGCTCTACCGGAAAACATCAGATAGATATTCTGCATAGGGTACAGGGATTGGACTCCTGAGGACTAGGGTAAAGTAATCTTTGATGAATTTCCTTTCCGATTGTTTGGGCCATCTGGAAAAAACATTGTCCGGATAAGATCAGTCCTGTGTCATGCCAACAGTAAAGCATCCTGAGAGCATTCATGTGTGGGGTTTCTTCTCAGCCAAGAGAGTAGGCTCACTCACAATTTTGCCTAAGAACACAGCCATGAATAAATAATGGTACCAACACATCCTCTGAGAGCAACTTCTCCCAACCATCCAAGAATAGTTTGGTGATGACCAATGCCTTTTCCAGCATGACATGACGGAGCACCTTGCCATGAGGCAAAAGTGATAACTAAGTGGCTCGGGGAACAAAACATCAAAATTTCTGGTCCATGGTCAGGAAACACCCCAGACCCTAATCCCATTGAAAACTTGTGGTCGATCCTCAACAGGCAGGTGGACAAACAAAAAAAACAAATTCTGACAAACGCCAAACACTGATGATGCATGAATGTGCTGCCATCCATCAGTCAGGATGAAGTCCAGAAGGTAATTGACAGCATGCCAGAGTGGATTGCAGAGGTATTGATAAAGAAGGGTCAACACTGCAAATATTGACCCTGCATAAACTTAATGTAATTGTCAATAAAAGCCTTTGACACTTATAGAATGCTTAAAATTCTACTTCAGTATACCGAAGTAACATCTGACAAAAAGATCTAAAAAACTGAAACAGCAAACTTTGTGAAGAACAATACATGTGTTATTCTCAAAACGTTAGACCACAACTGTATGTCTTGTTTTTGGAGGTGTGTTTTTGCAGTTTAATTTATTAGCTTGTTATTTAGTTGGCTAGCATGGCTACAATTAGCAAATCATTTTTATTTTTGGTTTGTAAATTAAATACAAAATGGTTTTAAGCTGAGTAGTATTCATTTTTACTATTCAGTAATAATTGCACGACCAATTTTTCTGTTTTTTATTTGTTAAGTAAATATCCAATAAATTTCGTTCCACTTCATGATTGTGTCCCACTTGTTGTTGATTCTTCACAAAAAATTACAGTTTCATATCTTTATGTTTGAAGCCTGAAATGTGGCAAAAGGTCAAAGTTCAAGGGGGCCGAATACTTTCGCAAGGCACTGTACATTGTGTTGTCAACCCCAATACCACCTTTTTTTCTCCCATCATCTTGATTCAGGGGCAGGACAAAAAATATAAGAAGGTCAACTGCAAGCCTCCCCTGAGTCTGTAGTTTAAAAAAAAAGCATAGTGACATCAACATGTGAAATGGTATAACGACTTTCAGGTGTTTAGGGGTCTGGAGTGTTGCCTTAAATAACAACCCCAATTGAGACCAGGGCCGTATTTATCAAGATTCTCAGAATTACTCTTAAGAACACTGCTAAGACTTAACCTAAGAGTAAGAAAATTCTTGGCTCAAAGCTGCCCTTAAAGGTTAGTTATCAAACATCTCAGTCCTCATTTAAGGGAAGTGTAGGACTAAATCTTAAGTGTAAGTCATAGAGCTGATTCATGACACTTTGCTGTGCCGCAAACGGGATTTTCGATGACGACGTAGGCAAGATCCCATCACTGAATAGATGTACTTGTTTAAGAATATTTTCAGATAAATTCACATTCAACGGTGACATTCATAAGAGGAGTTGACATTCAACAAACATTTGACAGTAAATAATTTTCAAGAGAATCCATTATGATACACACATAGTAAATTAAAGATCAAAAAAGATTTCCAACATGTTTTCCACTATTTCTCCATTAAAAATATTTAGAACGAGTGTGCTGTTAACCGACCTGCCTATATATAGCCTAGAGTTAATGACTTAATCATAGCCATCATGGATTCCAAAAGATAACTGAACTGGAGAGACTAAAAAACATTGCTTGCTCTAGTTGAATTTCTGCGTGGCGAATATGGAATCTGCGCTTCCACTGGCCAGTCCCTCTCCACCACACTTTGTGTGATACGATGTGCCCGGTGAAGGGATATATTATATATTGCCTATATTAGGATCCAGTGTTCTATAAATAAACTATAAAACAATTGTGAATAAATAGCTTACAAAAAGGCTACCTGTTGTAGTTCATTTGGGCTTCTGTCAGTGCCTATGGAAAGGGGTGAGCAGCCACGAGCGCGCATCCTCCGGCGGCAGAGTGCCTTTCAAACAGCTACTTCTGGCCTCTTTCGTTCAATATCGCGCGTCATGTTTAGACCCAGGCCATTTGGGTACCATATCCAAAATGTTGTAGTCTGCATCAAACTCAACTTGTGCGTTGATGCTGTGGTAACTCTTCTTATTCATATAAACATTCTCGTTGACGCTGGGAACAATGATCTTTATGTAAGTGCCATCCATTGCGCCTACTACTCTTGGGAAGCCGGCTATTTGCATGAATTGTGTTTGCTTCTGTTGTATTATGCGGGGTGTTGTTGGGAAGTCAGTGAAACGCGTGACAATGTGTTGAGCTGTAAGTGCAATAATTGTTTCCATTACAATTCGGCTAATTGATGGTTGTGATGGGCCAAATCATCAGCATTGTGTTGCAAACGAAGCATAATCGCCACCTTCAATTAATCTGAAAATGAATTGCTGCATAAATGTCACTGATGAAATGACGTTCCTCACTCAGTCGCTGAAAAAGATGATGCCTGCTCTGACCGCAGTAAAGATAGTTTGCGGTTTGATATTTTGGTTTTGTCCGGCTGCGGTCCTGCAGTGCAGTGTTATAGACATGCAAATAATATCTGATATCGTTATTCATGATTTGTGAATTCGTGTGTCCGGTCCGAAATCTGTTTTTTTATACTCACTTTTTATTGTCAATTGCTTATAGTTCCAAACGTCGGTCACTTAGAAGACTGAACCCAGTGGCATCTTGACATGCTAGATTTGTGAATTTTTTCACAGCAAAGCTCTTTTGTAAACCAGTTGGTAAGTCCGCTAAACCGAATTGTGCAAAGTAGACGTTTTGCATGTTTACCATCAATTTATAATCAACTTGCTTTTACACTTAAGTTTGAGAGTAGGAGTAAATTTTGTCAATTCTCAGCACTTAAGACTAAAATGGCACTTTGAGAAGCTTGATAAATACGGGCCCTGATATCTTAGGCTGTGTACTACTTACAAACTCCATTTTGGTTTCAGTTTATGCTGATAAAAGAGCATTTTATTCATATCTATATTTTATAATGCAACCATAAGGTAATTGATTTAAAATTGCCATGAAGCAAATGTTAAATTTTGCCACATTTTATACGTATTTGTTAAAATATTGTCGTTGACAGCTAATTTCTCAGGCTTTGTGACATATAAAGACTATGCTACATTTTCATATGCTGAAACCATAGATGTTTTTTGTGTATTGTTAACAAAACCACCATAAGTTAAATCCGTTAATTCTATGAATTGGATGGATCGCGCTTCAACTGAGGATGAAATTTCTAAAAAATCAAACCCATTCACTGACAAACCCCAAAACTAAATATTTATTATGTTTGAATCGTTTTGTCGTAAGCTTGATTGGAGCAAAAAACATTGGACTTCTTGTCTCCAGACCCAGGCTTTACGGTTCGTATCAGACTGTAGGATTCTTTTGCAAAGCAAATTTAATTATTCAGCACTTTTGCAGGTTGGGTTTTCTTAAAGGTTAGGCTTGTAGAGAACTGCTTGTACACAACCAGCATCCCTCAGGGGAACAAGATGTACAGTAAATACATGCAAAAAGGAAACATGGTCTCATTTACAAGGGACAAAGTTCCTGGGCACACTCTAAAGAGTCATTATACTACTCTCTTTCACAAAACACTGGGACATTTTCATTTCAAATCGACTATATTTCAAAACAACAAATACAAATATATGATGGGATTCAAACTATTATTAGTGAACAAACACGTCACCCAAGTTCACTCTTAAAGTTTATTTATGTTCAGTTCTGCAAATGCAATTTCAAAGAATCTATATAAAACCATCAATCTTAAATCCACGTTCTCTGACCTAAATGACTAGGGCTAGAGCTTAGCGATGATGTTGTGCTGTGTCATTTTTTAACTCATAATTGATCTGATATTTTGACTTGAAGTGGCAAATCCTTTGGTTATATATTTGTTGTACTCCTAAAAAATCTGTTGTATTTTGTTCTATTTATACATATACTTTTCAGTTACATCTAACATCTGTTACTCTTCATCTTTTAAGTATTTGCTGTAGGCTATACACTTTACATGTAGTAAATTGAACAGTACGAGTCAAAACCTGTGATTTATCACATCTAACAGTTTTTAACAATCACATTATCGTAATACAATAAACTGGATAATTGTTAACTCTTTCACAATTATTTTAACTGGTCTATATGTAAAAAAAATGTTCACCATTATATAAATAGTGAAATTGCTGAAATATTAAGCTGGATTTAGCTAGTTCAAAAGTGCTTTGGTAGATCTGTAGCTGGGTACGTGATACACCCCGAAGGTGACATATAGGTTTACGTGTCATGTTGCATTTGACAATCAAGGCCTTTCCTAGGTAAAGCCACTCCATCGTTTGTCCACTTCTAATCGATGACAGATGTTTTTCAAAACCACACTGAAACTCAAAGCGCTGTGTACAAACAGGAGGCAGTAGAAGACAAAAATATAGCAGCAGCCATCCTTCATTTCTGCGAAGAGCCACGCATCTCCAGAGTTACTCTTCCTTTCTGTCTTTTCCCTCCTGTTCCCTTGGGGTGACCTCGGAACAATTCGTCAAGCTATTTTTCCATGTCACAGCCTCTGAGAGCTATAATTTGCCCCGACACACGAGCAGCGCTCCATCGGGCTCGTATATCCACGTGTCGAGCATTGCTATTAGGCCAAGTTTCAGCGATCAGTGGTGTATTGTGGGTATTGGGCCCTGAGAAATTGCCAGGTAAATTCCAACCTACGCTCTGCCCGGGGACAGAGAACACCTGTCACAACAGCTCACAGTAAACCTGGCTGACAATTCCACTGTATTCGGCTGCTGTACCACTTTGAGGCTCTGCATGTGGCAATGTAACCTAAAGCAAGGCCCAATGATATTGCTCTCTGAGTGTAGTGCATTCATTCAAACCTTTGTGAATGCATTGAGGTGCATCCTGAAGCTCTATTCCTTAATTTGTATCATTGTGGAATAAGTTACAGACAACAACAGTAATACTGCATATTGTCATAGAACACATACTGTACACATATGCGCACACACACAGACAAAAGTAGTAAGTCATCCCAAAAAAACTATAACTGAATTAAATCTAATTATCATTTCAGAATACAATTTCTACTAAGTGAAGTGGACAATTTTTCAAGAGATTAAGAGGTTAAGCAGAACATGGCTTTTCTGCATAGCTGTGGACACTGCCTATTCAGCCTACATTCCCTGGTGAGCTGCCAGGAACCATGCAATATCGTCTGTTAATGTAGAATCAGTGACTAAGACATGAGCACTTGGAACATGAGCAGTTGTTACTGTAACATGCATCTACAGTTTTTGAACCTGTTGTATTTCTGCTCATATAAAGTTAGCATTGGTTAATTAAGGCAACGTTTGCCACTACTGTATGTTTCATTGTTCTTCATGGCACTCAACTTAAGTTATTGTCCTCTGATACATGGTCTAATAAAGCCTGATCTTACCAAATTAAACTTTTGCATGCAATACCTATGCCAAAAAGCTATGTAACACTATAGACATGCCTACCTATTGCGTGTTATATATACGCCGACCTCTCGATACGTAGATATGTCTAAACTTAACTCTAAAACAAACCTTATTTTTTCACATTTTAGTCATTTAGTAGAAGCTCTTATCCAGAGCGACTTACAGTAAATACAAGGACATTCCCTCTGTATCAACTTAGGGTAAAGTGCCTTGTCCAAGGACACAATGAAATTTGGCATTGGTCAGGAATCGAACCGGCAACCTTCCGACTAGTCAGACTTCCTAACCACTGAGCCATCTGTGCCCTTATTCTGAACCCTATACTGCCTAAATCTAACCTCACACCTAAACTCAACCTGAATCATATCCCCACTGGACTGTTGCCTAACCTTAACCATTCCCTATATGCAATTTTGGATTGTTGCCTAAACTTATCCATTTCAATGTATTAAAACAACATTGGATTACAGGGTGATGTTAAGTAGTCTAATGACACAGTGAATGTTGTCTCATATGGTACATGCTTGTCTCTCTACAAATGCCAAGTGAGACATTATAACATAAAACATTTTGAAATATATAGGACATTTTGTGTGCCTCTCTGCCTGACCCTTTCTGAATGAAGCTAATAAACTCACTTAAGTTAAAGATTACAAAAGGACATTATTCTTTTTATGTGGTGTCAAAAAGTGTGTTTCTTTTATAAAACCTCACAGTGTGGACTGTAACATTAGAAACAAATGGCAATGTTCCTATTTTAGTCACTTGTTATGCTCCATATAAACCTCTGTAAATAATTGCTTGTGCAACTTATCCTCAGCATTAAGTGTATTAGTACATTAATAGGTCATTAAATGAACTCATTTACACTCACATTTTGCATGTAAATGTCTGACTGACATACTGTCAGATACACTTGCTGACAAGTTTCAGCCTTCTGGTAGGGTAAACAATGTTTTTGGCCAAAATACCCTGGTATTGGGTAATGTCTATAATACCTTTGACTTTAATAAGTGTGCTTGGACCAGGTCAGCTTGCCGCATGACATTAAAGATTAAAGATGGAACAGAATTCAACAAGCGTTGGATTGTTCACCCACTAATTGGGAATGTGAGCTGGGTTTAGACCGTCATGAGACAGGTTAGTTTTGCCCTACTGATAATGTGTTGTTGTAATAGTAATTCAGTAGATATCACATTATTTTTGGTTGCACATTTGATTGAGTCTATGATTATCCGAAACCGAAACCTTGGTAAAAACACCAAAATTACATTTGTTCAATAACATATCACATCACACTGTAAAAACTGTTGTGTTGAGAGAAACTGTCACAAACAGGTTTGTGACAGGGCCCTCAGGTCGATTATTAACAAAACCTAGGAAAGGTTTTGGGGAAAAATAGAAAAATAAAAAACAAAAGATTGTGTCTTCCTGGGGGGCGTCACAGTGGCAGTTTGGGGGTGTCCTGTAGTCCATTCAGGTTCCTGCTTCTCAGGGCCAAGGCCAGTGAGATCCAGTGTTCTATTTTCGCTGCCCTCTTCTGTCCTTCTGTCTTTCCTTTGATGAGTTTGATTGCAAGTGTACTTCATCAGGTTCTGAGAGATGAGATAATGTTCAAGTGCACCTTTTGGCAGCTGTGAACCAGGTTTTTTACACTGTAGCAGGAACATGTATATATTAGAAACGTAGAAAATTTGAGTCAGTGATCTACAGTGGTTTAAGGATGTATCTCTTGTGTACAGTACATACTGATGTTTAAGCATGAAACTCTGGTGTACATTCTGATGCAGCATTGGTTAGATTTCATACCACTTATGTCAGTTTACTCTGTGCTCGCCGTTTCTGTCAATAAATCATTGAAATCCCCAAAAGTGTGTTAAACCTCAAGCATCAGTGAAACAATGACTCCTCATTAGCTGGAAAGAGAGTTCACCAGAGCCAGGCTTTATTAGTGTCAACAAGTTGGCTCGTGGAAAACAATACATCTGGTACGATCATTGCAATGCTTAAGATAGACCTAAACTGGGAACGGATGTGCAGATGTATTCACATCAGATCTTTTTTTCAGCACTGATCTGATTAGTCTCCGAAAAAATGTCAAATTAGTCCCTGTCTAAATGCAGCCTTGGTTTCACAACGGAAAGTTGTACTTAGAGCGAACAAAAAAATACGATTTGCCAAAAGCTGATTCCTCAACGGTAAACGAAACTGTTAGCCCTGTGATCTCGTTTGATGGATTATGAGCTTTGCTTTATCAGTAGATTAGGGCACCTGGAGCCGCAGAATTCTAATGAAGCTAAGAGGGAATATGAGGAGAGTAATAGGAACTGCTGTTCAAGGCCCCCCCATGGCCCACTTCCCCCACCAGCCGATATCTGTCAGACTTAACTCAGAGCCTCGCAGGCATGCTTAACCCTGAAGATATTTTGGAGGTTATGGTTATCTGTGATATTTGTATCAAATCAAAACAATCACGGAAATAAATTATACTACGTTTTGTTATTAATCACGGCGGAAGTGTGCACTACGGCCTTGAAAGAAGTACAGAGCGACGAAACATTAAACCTACAATACATGGCATGAAACAAATCACTTTGCCAGAAGGGACTAATCTAATCTATCACTCAGGTAAAATCGTTAAATAATTTTGTATAACCTTTGAATTATAATGAGGTGATTTTGATAAGCAACCTGGTTCAGACAAGCTCCACTTTGCCTGGCACAATGCCTTTTACGGATACCTGGGATCCATTAAACTAAGCTTTTCTGGCCTCCAAAAATTTTAGGGGCCTCCCTGAACACCATGTTTTTTTTAAGTAGCATTCTCACATTGGCATAGAGAGGACGGGCCTGCCAACACAGTTCAAGGCCATTGCTTGGCTTGCAAAATGACTGACGACCAGGTCTCTTTGTAGCCCAATACCATGCAGCCTATAACAGATCGATCAAGCCTTGCACTAGAATGCTGGCGTGACACTTTTACAAATGTCTGTGAAGAAAGATGGATATGTTCACCACTCTCCATTTCAATGATGAATTTTCCCCGGCATTCCTGATTTTGGCACTTTTTATTTAATCACATGTAGGTCACGGTACACATCTGTAACTGGCTGAGAGGATATATGGGGAATCTGTAGGGGCATTTCAGTGCGAGTGAATTGTTGTGGCTAAAACAAAATGGTTGTGTAATTCTCTCACAATATGGGTTATTGGTGTGTGGCTTTGTGTTGGAACTTGAGAAGCACAGTCAGTCTGCCCAAGACAAGAGACATCTCTGAAGGATTTAATGCTTGGAAAGAATCAAAGCCCAAAATGAGTCATGAAACTGTCTAGCGCTAGCTCGATAAGTATATTTCAGAATCAAGTGCTAGTAATCCCACACCACCAGACAAAGAATGAATACTGTGTGAATGGAATAAACCAATTCCCATACAGAAATGTCTACTACTATGGCTATCAAAGACGGAGGGCTTTTTAAATGCAGGCTGACCAGGACTGAGTGGATCATCCTAAGGACATGTTCAGTCATGATCCAAGTAAGAATGAAATTCGATAATTATGGAAGGTGGGTATTACTCATTGCACTCTGAGGTGATTGACTTGCCCTGCAGCATACCCTGTTTGAAAAGAATTGCCACTCAATTTCAAGAATAAATTGTCCATCGTCTCAGCAAGGTTTTCTGTCAACACAATATAGGTCATGCCACAAGACTGTTAATTCGTCAATCAAGTTTTACACTCACTCCGCCAGAGTTTGTTGCAACAATCTACAGTAGCATAATATCTCAGAAAGACCAGTGGTGTCACGGTATCCTTTAGGGGTACATAACATTATTTTTAGTTGCTCCCTTGGATGTGTGTTGTTTTGATTTCTCTCACATTTTAATTGTTTGCATTTTGGTTTTCCCGCTGCTGTTTGTCACATGTTCCAATTACCATTAATTATCCCAACGACAGTCAATTAGTAAATAGTTGAGTATTTAAGACTTGTCATGTTGGAATGTAGCTGTAGCTCATTGCTTCCTGTCATGTGTGTGTTGTAATCTGGTTCAAGAAGGATATGAACTCTGTTTCATCCCTTGAGGCAGTTTTGTTTTCTAAGAGTGTTTTCGTAATCGAAGGAAAATTCCAGAGTAAATAAAAAATAATTAATATAGAATTTAAAAACATTACCCTAGACTGATTATTTGCCATATACAGTGCCTTTTCTACATTTTTTTCATAGCGGATTTCACTTGAAATACCACAAAACCCAGAAATCCATGCAAACTTTGCACCTGCGTACTGCGAGTCGCTTCGGTTGTGTCAAATTTAGCATAAGACCTTGGCTACTAGCTAGAAATTATACACCGCATTTTGTAATATTTACAGCGGGGCACAATATCGTCCCAGGGGTATATACCCTACGTTGCTTGATTAGGTACAGATTTAACCAGAATGTGCCACAGAATGTTTTTAATTTTATATCCATTCCTCCAAGTATCCTCCGCTGAGTGGTTGAAATAAAACCCCCAGAAAATGAAACCGTTAGCCAGGTAGCTACTCACAGATTACTTTAACTCGTATTTCGGTTGTTATTTCCACCAAAAAGTATACAAGCACCCTGGCTCTAAGTAGAACAGAGTTGGCAATATCCTGTGTGTCATTTTTATTAATTTTACGCCTGTTCATCAAAGTATTTACACAATTACCAGAGGCTGCATTGGAGATAAAGGCTACTCCCACAGCTTGACCAGCTATTCTTCCCCGGCTCCAAACAGAACTGAGTTAGCAGTATTCTGTGAGTCTTTTTTTTATTCATTTTACCTTTGTTCTTCCAAGTATTTACACAATCACATGTAACTATATATGCTACTTCCAGCAAGGCAGATAATGGTATTCAGCTCCTTACCTCTAATAGTTTGGCCCTCCATCTGGGCTTAGCTGTTTTTTTCAAAACACCATGTCAGCGTAGGAACTCAGATCATTTAACAAAAAGATCTTCTTGACTGGATATGGTTGAAAGCAAAAATGTATGCTTGTCCCATTCTTTACAACACAACACTTTCTGTCTCTGTTGCCATCAAGAGCATATTTCTTCCTCACTGTGTTCCAGATCAAACATATGGTTGGGTATTACCAATCAATAATACTTGATCGAAGTTGAACTTGTAAAACTCTTCAGGTATTTCCTCACATGCACTCCCCATTGTTGAAAGAAATCCAGCTATAACTCTACATATATAGCTACAGTGCATCCGGAAAGTATTCACAGCGCTTCACTTTTTCCACATTTTGTTATGTTACACTCTTATACCAAAATGGATTAAATTTATTATTTCCCTCAAAATTCTACAAACAATATCCCATAATAACAATGTGAAAGAAGTGTGTTTGAAATCTTAGCAAATGTATTAAAATAAAAACAAAAAAGCACATGGACATAAGTATTCACAGCCTTTGCCAAGACACTCAATATTGAGCTCAGGTGCATCTTGTTTCCACTGACATCCTTGAGATGTTTACACAATGTGATTGGAGTCCACCTGTGGTAAATTCAGTTGTTTGGACATGATTTGGAAAGACACACCTGTCTATATCATGTCACACAGTTAACAATGCATGTCAGAGCACAAACCAAGCTATGAAGTCCAAGGAATTGTCTGTAGACCTCTGAGAGCCTGCCTGTAGGTACATGAGAGCCTGTCTGGAGTTTGCCAAAAGGCACCTGAAGGACTCTCAGACCATGAGAAACAACATTCTCTGGCCTGATGAAACAAAGATTGAACTCTATGGCCTGAATGGCAAGTGTCATGTCTGGAGGAAACCAGGCACCGCTCATCAACTGGCCAATACCATCCGTAGAGTGAAGCACGCTGGTGGCAGCATTACACTGTGGGCATGTTTTTCAGTGGCAGGAACTAGGAGACTACAAATAAAGGAGTGGCTACAGGACAACTGTGAATGTCCTTGAGCAGCCCAGCCAGAGCCCAGACTTGAACCTGATTGAACATCTCTGGAGAGATCTGTGAATGGCTGTGCTCTGACACACTGATGGAGCTTCAGAGGTCCTGCAAAGAAGAATGGGAGAAACTGCCCAGAAATAGGTGTGCCAAGCTTGTAGCATTATACTCAAAAAGACTTGAGGCTTGTTTTTCAACAAGGTATTGAGGAGACGCTGTGAAGAATTTTTTCATTTTTATTTTTAATAAATTTTATTTCAAACGCACTTCTTTCACATTGTCATTATTGGGTATTGTTTGTAGAATTTTTAGGGAATCAATTAATTTCAACTATTTCGGAATAATGGTGTAACATAACAAAATGTCGAGAAAGTGAAGCACTATGAACACTTGATAGGAAGTCGATTGAGCTCCTCCTCTTTAGTTTAAATCATGTCGCCAGGGACGGCAATGTCAAAGAAAACACAAACCTACAAAGACATTTCAAATTATTTTAGATAGTTTAAAAGTATAAGCACACTCCACAAGCACACTTTACCACAGACCAAAATAAAGCTGTTATTTGCTTTCCAGTATCAATGTATCACTATTGCCTTAGTCAGAGTCTGAGAGCCTTAGAGACAATTGACTGTATACAGTACAGCTGCTGCAACTCAACAGAAAATATATTTTGCCTCAATGTTATCTATGTGAAAAATATCTGAATGTTAGAGGTCTGAGTTTTTACGGGTGTATTGTGTATTGTCTCCCACAAGAATCTAAAGACAGGTGATAGACTTTGAGATGTTGATGAACTCCAACGAAACCTCAGGGCCTATTAATCATGTTAATTATGTTTCACATTGTGTCCTTGACTCTCCTTCAGAGCAAAAGTCCTGAAAATCTTGATGACATTATTTCACACACAACTATGCAAACCCAGCACAACAAATCCACAATCCAGCCTCTATACACATCTTAGCAAACTATACTTTCGCTGCACAAAATATGTCCCAGAGTAAAGATAAACACGGGTCTGTGAAATGAGGGACATCAACATAGTCATGTTTATTTCATTTAAGAGTGACACAATAAATCTGTAAAGAGTTATGAGTCAGGTAACTGCGGGTGTACCTGCTGCATTGAGACAAGAGAGAGGCAAGAAACCCAGGAATACATAGCAACCATGCAATAATTACAGTGTCTTGCACAAGTTATATGACCTCTGAACAATTCTCTCATATTATTGATTTACACATTGTACACTGACATTTAAATGTATTTATTTAAAAAAATAAAAATAAAAAACAGAAACGCAATTATTATAAGGTAATATTGATTTTGTCAGAGAAATATTTTCAAGAATATTAACAACATGATTTATTATTTATATATATTCAACCACAGTTTGCTGCGATAGCAGCATGACATCTTTTGCGATAAGAATGCCCCAGTATTGAACACAGTGAAAAAATAACTTTGGATATTTTTATTTGGACAGCGTTTCTCCAGGTTATTTTGGTTGGTTGGATGATGCTTGTGGATTGCAGTTTTAAGTCTTGAGGCATGGTCAGTGTTAGATTTGTGCGAAACAAATCTCTCATGTGTTCTGGCAAACTCCAGACATTTATTAGAAAAATGGCTTGATTCTAAACATCTTCCCAAAAAGGGCTTAGTTACTGTATGCAGAGCTGCTTATATGACTGACCAGGCGTTTCGCATGGTGATACATATAAAATTGTACAAAACAAAAGACGTGTAAATGTGTATGGGTCAAGAGTCAGGGAAATGTAAAGCCTTGTACGGTTACGAAATGTAAAAAAGGTCAGTTTATCTTAACCTTACCTTAACCTTACCTTAACCTTACCTTAACCTCACCTTAACCTTACCTTAACCTTACCTTAACCTTACCTTAACCTCACCTTAACCTCACCTTAACCTTACCTTAACCTCACCTTAACCTCACCTTAACCTTACCTTAACCTTACCTTAACCTTACCTTAACCTCACCTTAACCATACCTTAACCTTACCTTAACCTTACCTTAACCTCACCTTAACCTCACCTTACTCTCACTAAACTAGCATGTTATGCCTGATCCAAACATTCCCCAAGTACTTTCAATTGTAACCGATTGGTCTATTCTTGGAATTGTTCTGGTAAAACAATGATTCAATATGTACCAAAGCTCACATTTGAATGGCCATATTGTAATTCTGTCGACATAATGTGGCAACATTCCCATGACAAACGGTTACCCACGTATCCCCATGAGAATCCATTGGATTGACTGCTGTACTACACTCTCAGCTCCTGAACTCTATAGCTCCGTCAGAGTGATTGTTGGCCTCTGACTTCTCTCACAAGTCTTCTTATTTGAGCACTGTGTTTCAGAGAGAGACTTTTCTTGGCATTGCCTGGGTGATGTGATGTAGGTTCCACTTCCTGATTTTTGACCCAGTTGTGCTCACTGGGATATCCAAACATTTGACTATTATGTTGGACCATTTCCAAATACTACTCTGGATTAGTAATTAGTTTGTTTGTTTTTGTAAGATTTTATTTTGGGGGGTATTGTTTATAACGTTTTTATTGATGGTACAAGAGGAAGCAGAAGCCATAGAGACAGGTAGGGGGCGACAAAGAGAAAGTGTACAGTTGGCCGAGCCCGCGCTCAAACCACCATTGCTAGCAGGCATGTGTAGACCGGAGTGGACATCTTAGACTGCTACACTCCAGGACAGCTCTGGAAACAAAAAAGAGACCACTGGAACATCATCAGTGTGTCTGTGTTTTCTATTGATAGGTATGTGTTTGTGTAAAATTAACATTTTTGTTTTATTCCAGACCCTACTGACTACATTTCTCCCAAATTCAAACAGTATGCCACTCCTTGCAAATGTATGATGTCTTGTGACCATCCATCTTCCTCTTGATCACATTCCAGAGGTTTTCAATGGGTTGATTAAAAAAAATTGCAGAGGTCTGTTAATCTTCAGAGTTGTATATACATTTATGTAACTTTATTTCTTACATTTGTGTTCATTGTTTTGATTTTCATTCTGTTTTCAGGTTTATCAATATTCCCTCAATGAGGAAAATTATGAAAATCAATGAAAAACCCAAGTGACACGAAAACATGCAACACTATACAGTTACTGACAAGGAACAAGCAAAAAGAGGGTTAAATACGTTTACTAATCGGGTAAGGGAAACCTGCTGTGTGAAATCAAGACACACGGCTGCTGAAGGGAGTTTGATTATAATGTCCAGGAATGGTGGAAAAGGGCATTGACATGTGGCCGAATGAACCATGTGAGCACCCTTCACTATCCTACATCTGCCGAGGGGGGGTTGGGGAGCTGCCGATGTAGCAGGGATAGTGGGGGGGGGGGGGGGG
>JACXGM010022532.1:0-10415 GCA_016801145.1 Umbra pygmaea | reverse complement strand
CAACTACACAACCATGATTGAATTCACAGGCACCCAAACTACACAAGGAGGCGCTAGAGAGTAGTGTGACAAGGTTTCAAACACCCGTCCATCCACCCTAGACAACACTGTACCAATTTGCACCACCCCATGCGGAACCCCAAATGTCTACAAAATGCCCCGCCCAGAATACGAACCCTAGCCACCGCTATGCAGTTAACCTGCGAGGCAACTAATTAGACCCCTTATACTTAGGGATAAGTAAAGTGTAATGGTACAGGCAGTTCTTATGGCGATATATATAAAATCGTACAATAACAAGAAATGTGTACACATGTACATTTCTGGAGCCATGGAAACGTAAATCCTCTGGAGATTTACAAAACGTAAAAATGTCAGTTTAGTGATACGGCGACATTTCCATTACATACGGTTACCCACATATTGCATTGAGAACAGGTGCAATCGTACCAATATATTCTGCACACATTGAAGGAGTACTTTATATAATGTACATATAAAGGGAGACATTAAATGTATTAGCAGGAGTCTGGATTTCCCTAAGATTCATTGCTACCACCTTCTGCTCTGATGAGCCTGGTATTTGTTACCGAACTTCCTGATCCCTGATGAAATTACTCTACGCCCCCTCAACACCCAGTTCATTCTGTTTCATTTCAGCTCAGTAAGAAATTTGGTTTATTTTCCACATTTTAGCAGAGAATCTAAAGTCTCTAGTCTCACAAGAGGATGCATCCATGTTTCTAAGTACACAGGTTTTAACATAGCGTGGCTGAGAAGATGTTTCGGTACACATCTATTCACCCAGGACTTTCAGGGCAAAACCACATCCTGACAGCAGAAAATAAATGTGTAGTGAAACACACACACATTTGCATTTCCTCCTTGTGGGGACCAGACAAAGAAAAGAATAAATCCATGTTACAGTATGTATTTCCTAACCATAATCATTGCCCTTACCCTAATCTTAACCTCAATAGTTGGATTCATATTGCCACATTTCCTGGTTAATTTGAATCACGTGGCTGATGATCACTATGCTTTATTGAGTACTATTTCTAACTCACTCCTCTCAAACATGGATATCATATACATCTACTTAATAGAAAAAATACCTATTTCTGAGTTGATCAGGCTATCTCGGATCCGCTGACTGTCAGTGAGTTAGAATCTGGAACGTGAATGAGATCAGTTAATCACTGGCAAGATCTTCACCATCTGGAGGCCTTGATTCAGCAGGAGCACAGTGTCGTCTTTGCTCGGCTTTTAAATTGGTGTGAATTATTCAATGTCGGAGATAACTCCCTCTAAACTACCAACAGAGATGCACAGCCTGAGGATTCGGAAGCAGCAAAAGATTGGGTTCATCAGCAACGGAAAGGATCCCCGATCAGTGAGATAAACACGCGTAGCACACTATGATGTAAGGAGCTATCTTTGTCCCATCAGAAAATCATTACCATGATGATGCAAATCTCATTTCGTGCACTCCCACATCAGTAGTGCTCTGTAATTGAGTGCTCTCTAACAGATGTAATGTGCACAAACCAGAAGGACTTTAACTTCACCGGTTTACTGAATAAAGTATCCACTTTTAGCTTTGTTCAGACTGCATGAACTGTGACCATACAAATACTGGTCATGATATTTGACACTGTGTGTCTGCATATTTCAATCAAACACTAATGACATTTCAGCAGTACTGTAGTTGTTGCTCGAGAATCCTGTTGTTTACACGGGTCTGGTGCAGCTCTCTTAAGGACAAATTTTGGAAATCTGTTTGATGCAAAAGCTGTATAGGATGCAGTGTTTCAAGCCATGTTGTATCGTTTGTCACAACCATTAACTGTACCATAAAATGCATGTTATTATTCTTCTTAACTGTTTCTAAACTAGCAGTTGGTTTGGTACTGAAGTGATTAATATACGCCTAACAGTCTGACTGAAGGAAATATAAAGGCCGACCTGAACAGCAAAACAATATTGCATGGCTATGTACAACAAAAGTGAAAATGAAATAATAATGTTTTTATAGACCTCATATGTATGTATTTTTGTCATTAAGCTTACCTCCAAATTAAAGGAGAATTCCGGGCGATTTCAAAACGTAGCTCTGTTGCTTAGATATAGGGAGTGCTGTCAGTAGCAAGAATAACTCAAACAATCTTTATTGCCAAAACCGTGTTATCCCCCGCTCCAGTTTACAGACCGTTATACATTTACAGGGCAAGTTTTAAAACATGCTTTTAGCCTCAAAAACTGTTCGAAATGTCATTACTAGTGCATAGCCATGTGCAGTGATTCCTTATAGTGAACACAGCGAATCTAACAAATTAACCAGTGTACATACCTGTGTTTATTTCCCGTTTTCCAGTGAAGTCCACATTAGTCGATTATCGAAGTCATACAATCTAATATTCCAAAACGTATTTTTCCACAAAAAAAATGATTTGCTGTGGTCCATACAATGACAGCAACTATTCGGCTAGGTAACCTGACACCACTACAGTACTTGTCAGTTCAAAGTCTACACTGTTGCTTAGTTACCTATGCTCATGCACAATAACTCTTAAACTCTTTGGAGCTATGAAGGAGTGTCAGGTTACAGCTGATCAATGTTGCTATACAGTAGTCTATGGACAACAACGGCAAATCGTTTTTTTATGTTGTTCTGTCCTTGGGCAAGGCACTGTACTCTAATTGCTCCCAGGTCGTTGCTATAAATTAGAAGTTTGTCTTAGTGAACCTACCTGGTTAAAAAATGGGAAGATTAAAAAATTGTATTAAAACTCCCACAAGAGTTTAAAGGATTGCATAGATATCAATTATAACTAGTGATGTGACTTGGGATAGTATTAGTATCATTTAGTTTTGATAGAAGAAATGGTTTTCTACGGTGGCAGAGAAGTGCAAAACAACATTACAAAGTGTGAAACACTTTTACAAAGCTTGAGACAAATTAACATTTTGGAAAAAAAAATGTACCTATCATAAAACACATTTAAATCTGTATACAGCTTAAAAGACTTGCGCTCCCGGGGCTGGTTCAGCGAAAAGAAGAGGCGTGTTTTGGCGCAAACGTTCCCTGGTGCTATTTTGCAGTTTCCGAAAACAATTCTGCAACAGACCAGGAAAAACCTAGTTAAAAGTCATTGGCTTTTTATTCAGATGCTATTTGAGGGGGAGCATGCTTGGGGATAATGTAGCGTGTGCACTCATCTATTGACTCATCTATTGCAACCCATACATAATTACAAGGAAAAATATTACCACACAAGGGAAATCATTGTGGTGTCCGAACATTTGAAAAAATAGGCATACAACTAGTGTAGCCTAAACATTTACCCAAATTATTCAGAATGAATTATTCACACTGATATACATCAACCGCAAAGGAACCCATTCAATCAACATACAAGTCATATACGATGCTAATAGTAAAATCACCCATGTCTTTGCGAATTACCCTGCCTCAAGCCACGACTCATTTATACTGGCAAACTCTGCCATTCCTGCCATCTTTGAGGGGAAACCCCCCTTGGATGGGTGGCTGTGAAGGGGACAACGGCTATCCATTAAAGACATGGCTGATGACACCATTTATCTTGGAAATAACTTTTTTGACCCAATTCTTCCATCAATAATGCCGTAACTCTTAGTGGCATAAATTAAGGTTCTTGTTTTTAAGAGTAGTAGGGATGCTAGTCACAAATTTTATGTTGGCGCGGGTGGAGTCTGTTCCGTTGTATGTGTTTTAGTTTCTCTCCAGTTATATATTATGATTGAGTTCAAACCAATCAATCTTTTTTATTAGTTATCCTGCTGCATGCTCTTCTCAATTAGTCATGTATTTCAGTCTGAGTGTTTTGTAGCTGGCGTTCATTGTTAGTGTTACTGCGTGTTGTTAGGTGTAGTGTTTATTGTTCTGAAGTCTTTTCACTCACAAGTCATTTTTCTTTTGAGTGGTCTCCAAATTTTTTACAGACCTGTATGTGGGTATGTGAGTATATTATTTCTTTTTCTATTCTGCAGTCATGACATTTATTATACTTGGCAGTACCTACCTTTCTTAATAAGTTGATATGCATTTACCGGCCACTTCATTAAGTACAGCTGTTCAACTGTTCTTAATGCAAATATCTAATCAGCAAATCATGTTGCAGTGAGTCAATGCCTTTAGACATATTCAAGACATTCTGGTGAAGTTAAAACCAAGCATCAGAATACAGAAGAAAAGTGATCTTAACCATCTGATTCAAGGTTCAACATTTTGTTTATTTAGAGATGCTAAAGAGTTGTTTAGTTGCAGATGGGTGAAGAAAAAAGTTAAGCAAATTACTTTTGTTTGGGTAGTGGTTCTCAAACATGGTTACTAGGACCCCTCGTGGTACAGTAACAAAAAGGTTTGGGAACTAATGGCCATAGGGACATAGTTCATTTTTAGGATGCTTTGCTGGAAAAGTTACAGTAATCAAGGGTGGCATAAGTAGCACCAGGTGTGCTTGTCTGGGGAAAGTCAGAGAATCCAGAGGGTTAAGGCTTGAACCCATGACCATCATGTTGTAGACTGTCCTGCAATGCAGGACCACTGCATCACACAAACCCCTGCAACCAGATTTCCAAGACGGCAGGTTGTGAAAAGCACTTGAGCGACTGCCTCAAGCGCATCAATTAGCTGTTTCTCAAAAATGCCATTATTTTTATTAATCCTATGACTCTGATTTTTTGCACTTCATCTGCACCAGCCGCGGTCGGTGGATCTTAATTGGGGAGGACGGGCTCGTATTACGCTCGGGACCGGAGTGAATGGAATGGTGCACAACGCACAAAAACCAGTGTGCAAAACAAAAAATACTGGATTTTGTGCATTGCGCACCATTCCCTTCACTCCGGTCCCGAGCGTAATACGAGCCCATCCTCCCCAATTAAGATCCACCGACCGCGGCTGATCAGCACTTAAAGTTTTCACAATATTGATTCCATTCCATCAGTACCATATGCGTCCTAGTCCTCTGCAGTGCGCTTGTAAGTTTTTTAAAGTGATGCATTTCACAATGACTAGGACAGATTTACAGGTCTGAGATGTACTTTAATATTTGACAAGCAGGTAGCTGTCAATAATAGGAATTTCATTTAATCATTTCACCAGCGGAAACAAGATGGCAGAGATGAATTTTTTACATCTATATCCAGTCATATTTCACTGTACAGTAGCAGTTGCAAAAATGGTTTCTGAACACATTTGAAGTAAGAAATTAGCTATCTGCTTTCTGAATCTGCAACCATATTAGATATAGAAAAAATATGGTTTTGAAATGAGTGCAACTTCAAATATTCAGTGTGTGTAAAGCCAGCCAGGATTGGGTTTCCCAAACTGGTGATGAGAGCCTTCATATTAAAGGGGTGGTGGGTGCAGCATATGACCAGCTCCTGTAAGTGAATAATATTCTTAGTTAGTAAATATGTCACAGCATTCCAATAGAGATTAATTGTTTATTTTCAAAATGTATTATATTTTGTTTTTAATTGATTTTCTTCCTGTCACGAGTGACTGCTCCAGGCGCAATCAAATTGCAATTTCTCAAAAATGCGAGCCTGTAGTTATACTCAGTAGTTTAACAAACCAAAGTTTCAAATAATTACATAAACTAGAGATTGAGTCAAAAAAGTGGTTTAATACTTTCGATTAGTATTTAACTGTTGAGAAAATAATTGAGAAGACACATCCACCTGACCACTCTTTCCTCCTCATGTTCCTTACCTCTACCCTTTATGATTCCTCATAGCTACAGTACTGTTACTCTGTCCTTCTCCCTCTTCTTCACTAGTTACATTCTTCTAAATGCCTAGTAACACTTTCTGCAGAGGAGGCTAAACAAAGGCAGGGATGGTTAACACACATGTTATTTTTACAGCTAACAATAGCTTGTAGCATACGGAATAATCTGATTCTGGAGAAGCCAGGGATTGACTGCTGGCAAGCTAGCTAGATAACTAACTTGCATTTTCCTAGTTAGTCGTATTCACCACAACTTACATTTTGGGTTGTATACACCAATGTTAAGGTGAGTTTATAAGATTTAATAGAATCTACAACTTGTATATCAACTCTTAACATTCAGAGTGAATGGTGTATTCATCACAAACTGCATTTATTTTATAATTTGATTAAATAACTGAGATATGCAAACCCTCCAGTAGGCCCATACAAGTCCATGGGCCCCGTAACGAATACCCACCATTCCCTGCATCAGCAACCATGCTGCTTGTTCTACAGTCAGCCCCTTGGTGACTGCCCCTCATCCGACCTGCAACCGACATAGGAAACTGTGATCCATCCAAGCTCAACAACCTGATGAAAATTCTAACACTACAGTATGTGCAAATATGCTGCATAATCCAAAATACGGAAATCTGTTTTGCAGCAAATTTTATTGTGTTTTTCGTTATTATTATTTTTTCTAATGAACATTTCCCAAAACAACAAATGTTACCTTTAAATAATTTCGCTTTGAGTTTCAACTTAAAATAATAGTAGTAAACAAACAGAACAGAGTTTCAATGTACCATTTGTCAGTGTTTTGAATAATAATTTTGCAAGGCACTCAATGTGAGCTATTGTTAGAATATATAAATAAAGACACACATACAGTAAAAACATGCAAATATGCATAGATACAGTCATAGTAAAAAGTTTGGAAAATGATCCAAGTTTTAGTCTCCACAAAGTTTGCTGCTTCAGTGTTCTTAGATCTTTTTTATACTTATGGTATACTGAAGTATAATTACAAGTATTCCATAAGTGTAAAAGGCTTTTATTGACAATTACATTAAGTTTATACAAAGAGTCAATATTTGCAGTGTTTTTCAAGACCTCTGCAATCCACCCTGGCATGCTGTCAATTAACTTCTGGGCCACATCCTGACTGATGGCAGCACATTCTTGCATGATCAATGCTTGGAGTTTGTCAGAATTTGTGGATTTTTGTTTGTTCACCTGCCTCTTGAAGATCGACCACAAGTTCTCAATGAGAATAAGGTCTGGGGAGTTTCCTGGCCATGGACCAAAATTGTTGATGTATTATTTCCAGAACCACTTAGTTATCACTTTTGCCTTATGACAACGTGCTCCATCATGCTGGAAAAGGCATTGGTCATCACCAAACTGTTCTTGGATGGTTGGGAGAAGTTGCTCTCGGAGGATGTGTTGGTAGCATTCCATACTCATGGCTGTGTTCTTAGACAACATTGTGAGTGAGCCCACTCCCTTGGCTGAGAAGCAACCCCACACATGAATGGTCTCAGGATGCTTTACTGTTAGCATGACACAGGACTGATGGTAGCACTCACCTTGTCTTCTCCAGACAAGGTGTTTTCCAGATGGCCCAAACAATCAGAAAGGGGATTGAAGGAAGAGATGGGACTAATAGGGTGTAGGCAAGAGGAGGTGATATGGAGTAGAAGAGGTATGGTCACACAGGTTTAAATGCCACATTGAGAATAGTGGCAAAACATGATATGGGTTTGTGTGATGAGAGTCTGATGTTGGAAACAGTGGAGCATGTACTGTTTTTCTGAGGTATGATGTTGATAGGGAGATATTTTATATTAAGGTTAGGAAGGCTAAGTGGGGATGGGACCTGGGTGGGGTGCTTGGGGGTGAAAGAGGGAAGGAGGTCGTGCTAAAGGCATAGTTTTTTTTAGGAACACAGGGCTTTATAGGAGGATATAGCAGGGAGGGCGTGACCAGCCTTACACTCCAGTGCAGTAGGTGGCAGGTTATGCACCTTAAGTTGGATGCAATCTGCCAATAAACTGAAAGAAGAAGAAGAAGGTTTGTGCCAGAACTGCAAGCAAAAATCGGGAATCGCAAGCGAGAGAGCTGGCAGCGTAGAAACGCAAAGCTGATATTGAGAGCAAAAGTCTGATCAGTGAGAAAGCAGCAGAAGAAACTGTAAACAAAAATAAGTAAAAGACCAACAGTTTGTTTGTAGGTTAAAAGTTTTGCTTTTTACATTAAATGTTTTTTGCTTCACTGAGTTTCATTTTCTCTCAAATTCTTATTTTTGTTTGACAATATTGGCACAAATCTGATTCCATATCACTATGTATAATCATGGTCAGTGTTTGTGTGTAGATTTATGAACATTCTCAAGAAAACATATTGATAAATCCCACACTTTGCATAGAAATGATCAGAAGCATGCACATATTTCTGCATAGGTACAGATTTGTGTTTACGTACAGATTTGTGTTTACGTACAGATTTGTGTTTACGTACAGATTTGTGTTTACGTACAGATTTGTGTTTACGCACGCTTGATAAATGTTCCTCTGGTCAAATTTCTCCAGGTAAGAAAAAGTGAAGCTGTCCATATTGCGTGAAAGCTCTCTAAAACGCAACTACATTCACACACAAACCTCAATAGTGAACTGATGTTTTCTGACAAGCACAAGAATGGATAGTGATTAATTTTGTTCTTTAGAAAGAAAAAAACATAAAAAATATTTTAGCACTCATCAATCACTGACATACAAGTGGATATTGCATGAGAATGGAATGATAGATATTCATTACAGACCAACATAATAACTCACATATATGCTTTCCAGTACCATATATACACTGAAGTTTACCTGACAGACCATGAACAGAAGTACATGTACACATATTCAGAATTAAAATTAATCTGGACTAATTCATTTTTCAGTGAAGTTGACTGAGAACATTTTCTCCTTTGCAGCAAAGGCCTGGGGAGAAGGGGGGGGCGGGGAATGAGTGAGCCAATTAAAAGCTGGGGATGATTAGGTTGCCATGTTGGTTTGAGGGCCACATTGGAAATGTGTCCAGGTCTTAACACCCCTACTTTTATGATAAGTGCCACAGGATCTTTAGTGACCACAGAGAGTCAGGATACCCATTTAACATCCAATCCTAGTAAAGACAGCACCCTACGCAGGGCAAATAACCCCTTCATTGCACTGGGGCATTGAATGATCTTTAGACCATAGGGAAGAGTGCCCCCTACTTTGATCTCCAATCCAGGGAGCGAGAAGGCCCGACCCTGCTTAGCTTTAGAAACAAACCAGCAGGGCAATACAGGGCTCTATTGGGCTGTGGATGTTAATATCTGACACATCATGGCAAGCACAATTTCTTGTTCTTCCAGGACATTGGATACAGCTGTACACATTGCTTTACATTCTATTTTCTTGTCATTGTAACCAAGGAGTTGATTTTGGCACAGTTCATTTTTTTGTTTACTGTATGTCTAATGGATTTATTCATCTGCCTCGCTAAACATCATGCCTAGAGATTGACAAATTGAATGTGTATTCACTAAATTTGCAAACACACACTTGCCTAATATGGAACAGCTGTAAAAAAAAATGGCCAACACCGTATATCATAGCTCTTCATTTACTTGTTTGCATGTGCACATTTTTGAAGAAGGGGTGTAAAGAGGTCAAGCAACAAGGCCAAGTCATTTGAGTATCGCTGTTGAAGAGAAACAATGCTCTGCCAGGCAGGGCTGCCGATAGGAATCTGTGGGCCCGGGACAAATTCCACATTTAGGGCCCCCGCTAAAAAAAATTACTGTGCAAAAACAACATTTTGGGCCCCCCTCAGGACTGGGCCCGGGACAACATACCCGGTTGTCCCCCCCATCAGCTGCCCTGCTGCCAGGTCTATTCACACTGTAACACAATGTCTTTTTGGTTGTAAAATCAGTGCCAACTAAGGACTTACAGTACAAACACAAAATACACAGTACCTAGCTCCATGCTTGACCCTAGTCATACAAATAGCAGTTTTAAATATCTAGTCGCTCTCCAGTGTTGACCACCTGTACACTCTTTTATGTAAATCTTAAATATGAGACAAACAGTAAGAGTAAGTGATATGTCATTGAGAATGAGTGGGAAATATACATCTGACACAGTGAGAGAAAGAGATATTGTCAGAATTGGACCCAAACATTTTCTTTAAATGCATAATTTTCCATGGGACACATAAAACTACACAATATAATCTTTTTTTTTAAAAGGACATTACAGTTTTACCCCAATCCTAAATGTATGTATGTGGTAATATATTTTTTAGCATAGAAAATATCTCTGTCATTACAAAAACACAATGCTTCATTGTACGAGTCAAACCAACCCCAAAAGTGGGGTTCTCTCACTTCCTAGTACCATCTAGAGACACGATCTGAAATAAAGACTTTGAGAAGTACAGTGAGCATTGCCTCAGCAAATATTTTGGAGCTATAAGCTGTGCACTGTGGGTGAAGTATGAATTATAATACAAAATTAATACATGTTGTCTGGAAGAAACAACTATGTAGTTTTATCAAATGACTCTAAAGGACATGGGTACCTCTGCCAGGCTATGACTCACCATACCAAGGTAA
>JACXGM010022531.1:0-16657 GCA_016801145.1 Umbra pygmaea | reverse complement strand
CCACACTCAGTAGCTCCTCCCATACCTGGCACAGGCTGCAACCTACAGCCTTTAAGTCACATTTAACGGAAAATGCTGCAGCTGTGGTTGTTAAAAAATAGCCCAATAAACCGCAACCCGCGACCAATATATTTTCTACCGCCAAATTGATTTAAAAATCGCCCAATTTGGCTAGAAAACCGCGGACATGGCAACACTGCTTGTCAGTGTTCCTCTTTTACATCCTGGTCTCCCTTATATTTCCTCGCTATGCATGACCCCTCCTGGTCACTCCCTGTCATTACAGACCTGGCAACCCTGCTGAACCAGAACTTGGCTTTGATTTAATGCCATAGAACAGTTTCACTGTAGATTTGCACCTCCCTCCATTCTAAGGACTGATACCTGAACCTTCAGTTACCTCCCTCTATGACACAGACACACACACACGCAAAGTACACACACAACAGGAATAACCTGACTGGAATAATGCCTAACTATAGTCAACACAAAATGTGCAACCCAACCTCACCAACGATCAACACAAGACCGCACACACACAGACCGGTAGAGATCTTTCCACCGCCACAAATATCAGGTAGATTCAAACATATTTCCGTTTATTGCCTGAATAGTGTTTATTTACCTTTTGAAGTATAACTAATTTGCATCTGTATTAAGGTAGAGGCGGGATCATGACTGTACAGGGCGGGTCGTAAAGTAGAGGTGTTTTAAACTTCCCGATTCACCTGTCCTTAGATGAATTGGCTGACGTCTTCGGTGAAATGTTTAATGAACATGACTAAACATAGCCTACCTCCAAAAAGTATATTTTGAAGTCACAGAAAAACAGGTAAGATTGCTGTGATTTCCCTTAATGCCGGTGGTTTACCGCATACATTTGTTGAATGTTCTCGTTGAGGGATGGGGTTGATTTTTGTTTTGCATATAACAATAGGTACATTTGGCATTGAATACTTCGCCGAATCCTTGTAATTTTAAATGTTTTCTTAAGGCTGTAAGAAATATGGCGCCTGAACACCTACCGTATAGAGAATAGCCTATATGTTGCATATAATATGAATGTATTTTTACAGTCGACATATTGTTATTTTATGATGTTTCAGGCTATGGATGTTGTAAATAGGCACAGGCGGTCTTCCATGAATGCTCAGCTTGTAAGTGCTATTGAACTAGAGGAAGTGGAGATTGAGGAGGAAAAGAAGAGTCCTTCCCAAAATGAATACCAGAACGATCCTTCACAAGAGGTCAAAGGTGAGATCGCAATTCTGCCATGGAAAGTGTTTGGTCATGATCTTGGATAGGATCATACGGAGGTGATGTGTGTACCGTAGGATTTTGACCTTGTGTTTCAGAGCCACAGACATACAGTGTTGAGGAGGCGGTGGAGACAATAGGATTTGGTCGCTTCCATATTCTGTTGTTTATCATCATGGGCAGTGCCAACGTGAGTCTAAAAAGCCAGTTCCTCTGTCTGTCCCTCTTGTCTGTTTTTCTGATAGTGATAAAAAGTATGTGTGTTTTATAGATAGCAGAGGCCATGGAGATCATGTTGTTAGCTGTGGTGTCCCCTGAGATCCGCTGTGAGTGGCATCTGGAAAACTGGGAGGTGGCTTTGGTTTCCACGGTGAGGAAATATACCAATCAGTATGCAGCTTATTTAGTTGTATTATCTGTTTCCACTAGGGCTGGTACACATTACCTAATGCTGTCTGTTTTAGATGGTGTTTTTGGGCTTCATGGTGTGTGGAGTTCTGAGTGGATACGTGGCTGATAGATATGGGCGCTGGAAGGTATTTCTTTACAGATTTATTTACTGTATAAAACCTCTGAGAATTATGTTGATAATTTAGCAAATGTGTACCCATATATTTCTCTAAACAGGTGGTGTTTGGCGGTTCTTTGTGGGCAGCGTATTTCTCCCTGCTCACATCCTTTTCTCCATCCTATGGATGGTTCATCTTCCTTCGCTTTATGGTGGGCTGTGGCGTGGCCGGGTGCTCGCAAGGGTAAGAAACACACACATAAACTGTGCATGAACATACTTCATGTTACTGATCTTGTTTTCCCTTCCTCCTTAGGTTTGTCCTAAAAACAGAGTTCATCCCTGCTAGCTATAGAGCTTACCTTTTACCGCTTGCCTCAGTAAGTGGTATCATCACTGTTGTCATCATCACCGTTATCACTATCACCATTATCATTGTCACTTTAATTGTTGCCACACTTGTTACCATAATCACTTTCATAACAATCATCAACATCTTCACCACCATTCTGTTATTGGCTACCCCGTAGATCTTCTGGATGATTGGCTCTATGCTCATCATCGTCCTGGGTATGACTGTAGTTCCCACGCTGGGCTGGCGTTGGATGATCCGACTGTCCGTCATCCCCAGTATTTTCATCCTCATTCTCTTCCAGGTTAGCATCTCGGCCAATCTGAGTCGAAGCAGCAACTCAGTTTGAAACCCATTGATTTGCCCCTGCTTTTACACCTCCCCTCATTTCCCTTGAATCCTTAACCCATAATCTAGGCCAACTGACAGTGTTGACACTCTCCTCCTGGTTAAATGTTTTTTTGTGTGTGTGTGCGCGTGTGTGTGTGTGTGTGTGTGTGTGTGTAGTTTATACCGGAGTCTGCACGCTACAATGTGTCAGCAGGGAACATGAAGGCTGCCGTGGAAACACTCGAGCGCATCGCAAGGATGAACAGAGCCTCGCTGCCACCAGGGAATCTTGTAGAAACAGTGGTGGTAAGGTGTGCGTGTGCGTGTGCGTGAGCGTGTGCGTGTGCGTGTTTATTGATGGCATTGTGGTGTCTATTTCAGGAAGAGCGGGGCAGTTGGCGCCTCCTTATTAGTCCAACATACAGGAGGACATCTCTTCTACTGTGGTACTCTTGGTATGTAATATCATAAGGAGAGGAATACTGCACTCCCCTGAATTCAGAATACAACCCCAATTCTAAGCAATTTGGGACAGTATGGAAAATGCTAATAATAACAAAGAGGAGTGTTATGTAAATGTACTTTGACTTGTACTTAAACTCATTGTATAAAGACAATCTATTTGATGTTTCACCTAATCAATTGCATAGTTTTTCAAGGTAAAAGTTTATTTTGAAATTGATGCATGCGACATGTTCAAAAGTTGGGACAGGTGCAATTTACGACCAATAGCAATGTGACAAGTTGATGGGAAACAGGGGAGGAATTTGTGTAATCATAGTACACAAGGAGCCTCCAAAAAAGGCCTTTTATGAGCAAGGATGGGTCGAGGCTTGCCAATCTGCCAACAGGATGCCTCAACGAAAAATTGAACACTCTGAGAACAACATTCCCCAAAGACCAATCGGTTGGATGTGGGGTGTCTCACCTTTAATAGTGCACAATATAATTAAAGGAGTCAAGGAATCCGGTCAAATCTGTGTGTAAAGGGCAAGGCCGAAACCATTTCTGAATGCTTGTGATCTCCGATCCCTCAAACATCACTGTCTTAAAAACTGTCATGAGTCTGTAATGGATATCCTGACGGGCTGGGGAATACTTTGGTAAACCTTTGTCAGTCAACACCATTCGCCGCTGCATCCACAGATGTATGTTAAGGCTTTACTGTGCAAAGCACAAGCCATACATCAACACTGTCCAGAAGCACCGCTGATTTCTCTGGGCTCAGTCTCATCTGAGTAGCACTGTGGAATCCTGATTTGTGGTCCGACGTGTCAACTGAAAAGCTTTTGGACAAAACAACCATTGTGTTCTCTGGGACGAAGAGGAAAATTTGGGATGCTGTTATCAGCATCAGGTCCAAAAGCCAGTATTTGGGTGTATCAGTGTACATCTGTGAGGGCACCATTAATGCAGAAAGATATGTACACATTTTTTAACAAAATATGCTTCCATCCAGACAGAGATTTTTCTAGGGACGTCCCTGCATTTTCCAGCAGGACAACACCAAACCACATTTTGATTGGATTTTAAAAACATGGTTGCGTAAGCAGAGTGCGGGTGCTAGCATGGCATGCCTGCAGTCCTGACCTGTCTCCGATTGACACTGTGTGGCGCATTATGAAGTGCAAAATTAGGCAATGAAGACCTTGTACAGTTGTGCAGCTGAGGACATTCATAATGGATGAATGGCTGAAAATTCCACTTGCTAAAACTTACCCAACTGGTGTCTTCAATGCCCAAACATTTACTGAGTGTTATTAGAAGAAAAGGTGATGTTACACAATGATAAACAGTCAACAGTGCTAACTTTTGGAGTGTGTTGCAGTCATCTGATTTGAAATCAGTGTATATTAAGAAAAGATGATAATAATTAAGTCGCAAAAGTATCACATCAATGTATTAATAATGTGTTTTCAATATAATACAGGGTGAATTGAATTTAAAAATGACGCTTTTTGTTTGTTGATTAGCATTTTACAAACTGTCCCAACTTTTTTTTTGGGGATTGTACCAAATGTGCCAAAATGCTTGATTATGCGCCACTGATGTATTTAAAAAAAAAAGTTCGCTACAGTAAAAGAAATGGTAACAGGAACAGGAATTCTGTGTAGTCATGCTAAGACCCAACTGTTTATTGCTCCTCCCGCTCTTTAAACCTAAGAATGCTTTCTGCTAGTGTTTTACTATGTGAGGATGTTGATATGTCGGGGTGTAAAAAGATGTAGGACGTTTTAAAAATCATTTTGTTTCCGGCTGTAAGTTTATAGCTTAGTTACCATAGTTGTGTTTCACAGCGATTCCTCTGTGTGTACTGTAGGTTTGTGGCATCCTTCTCGTATTACGGCTCTGTGCTGAGCAGCTCTGAGCTGCTGGAAAAGAACCTGCTGTGTGTGACTGACGCTGACGCAGAACACCAGCAGAAACACCACCACCCACAGGATGGGACGTGCTACTGCATCCCCTTCGGCTATGGCGACTACCAAACCCTGCTTGTTAGCTGTCTGGGGGAGGTTGCCTGTAAGTGGGGGGGATGAAAGGAGAAGTGTGTGTGTGTGTGTGTGTGTGTGTGTGTGTGTGTGTGTGTGTGTGTGTGTGTGTGTGTGTGTGTTTGGATTTAACAGATCATTTTAGTACCAGAAGTATTCACAAGGATAGTAATACTTAAAGGAGAATTCCGGGCGATTTCAAAATGTAGCTCTGTTTGGATATCTGAAGTGCTGTCAGCAGCAAGAATAACTCAAACAATCTGTATTGCCCAATCTGTAATTTAGGGAACTTTAAGATTCAGGCATAATGGGTAAGGATTAGGTTCAGGCATTACGGGGAGATTACATTTAGGCATAAATGATAGGTTGATGTTAATGTGAGGATAAGTTTAGGGTTAGGTTTAGGTAAGATGCATTCTTTTGTTTTGTAGTCCCCACGAGGTTAGCTGTACACAAATTAAGGTGTGCGTGTTTATTGTGCCATTGGATGTCAGATTCATGTGAGGTCAGTTTGTCTTTTGTTTTGTGTGAATAATGGTATTGTTTGTGTACAAGTCTGACCAGTTGTTGGTCTCTGCCTGGCTCTTTGTTTCCAGTGATCCCTCTGAATATCTGCATGTTGAACGTGTTTGGGAGGAAGATGAGCCTGTGTGTCCTGGAACTGATGTCTGCCGTGTTCTTCATGCTGGTCAACATCTGCTCCACCATGTACGTACTAAAAACACATACTGGCTCTAAAATACTGAGTTCTCTATTGATTTTATCTCCAATTTCAGATAGTGTATCTCCATGCCTTTGTCCCTCTCACACACTTATTCTTATTTCTCTGTCTCTTTCTCTTTCTGTCCCTAGGTTTGGTTTTACCATTTTGCTGTTCATGATCAGGTCACTGGTCTCTATGAATTTCAATGTTGTTTATATTTATACAGCTGAGGTACGTGTACAGATACAACTACACATCTCATCTAAATAGATATACTGATACTGTCTGACTGGTGGCATCTCTTTATTGTCAGGTATACCCGACTGCCGTGCGGTCTCTTGGGTTGGGTTTCTGCACTTCTTTTAGTCGCATTGGAGGCATGGTCGCCCCCTTCATAGCACAGGTGTGTGGTTGTTTTGTAGGAGGTATTGTTGCCTACTCTTTATGTTACACATGCTTACCTGTGTGTGTCTGTGTGTGTCTGCATTAGGTGTTGATGTCACATTCCGTGATGTTGGCAATGATGCCATTTGCTTTGGCCTGTGTGCTTTGTGCTGTTGGATCCTTTCTACTGCCTATCGAGACAAAGGGACGAGCTCTATTGGTAGGCAACTTGAAATCTGTATTGGTTTTTTAAATGAACATGATATATGAAACATAAATTGTTGTTTTATTGCTTTTTCATTGGATACAATTTTGTGTTCACAGCAAAGTTCCTGATTGGGGATGGCAGTGTGTTCATGCATTTTTCAATACATTCCTGTAAATTAAATTCTTTTTACCTTTAACACTTGTTTTTGTATTTTAATTAATCTGGAATGGTCACTTTAGGTGGAGGCAGGGATGGGCAAAGATGCATCCAAATTTATTTAAAAATAAGATACACTTGAAAATATGGTATTTGGTATCAAAATAAACTACAAATGACAGCAGCCACACCATGTATCAAAAAAATTGTGGAGAAGTTCTTTCTGTAATTTAATTAAAAAAGAGACACCTCCATATATTCTAGATTCATGCAATGTAGAACTTAATGAGCCAATCGTTGCCTAGTAAAACCGCCTCAGCTATATTAAAGGTTTGGAAAAGCCAAGGGGGTAGGCTTACGCTGCGTTAATTTGGCTCGGAATCAGGAGATCAGAACTGGGAATGCCGTCACACCCGAGTTAAAACAAGTTGATTGCATTTCAGTTAACAAAGTGGAAAAACAAGATGGACGCCCCCGCGAAAGCCTTCAGTGTTCTTGTGCTTTTGTAATATAAACAACTACAGAACAACTAGTCATGTTAGCCATTTTTAGCAAAACCAGTTGATTAATAATACATTTCTGTGTATTTTTACACTTTCTAACGCCGTAAAAACATGTCAAGGGACAGCAGTTGGACAGTACTGTGTGTACGACAATTTGTGAAAATCAAATAAAACAATTAACACTAACAACAACTTTCATTTACTGTCGATACAGGGTGCTGCCATCTTGGAAAACAAACTTGGGAATAGTGAAATTTCTCTGAGTTTGCGACAATAAATTCCCGCTTGGGTGGGCGTTCCAGTTGAAATTCTGACTAGGAATGGAACGAGGCATTACATCCGGAAGTTGAAGCAGCTCTGGGTGGACTCTGGACTCTATTTGTCCATTGTTAATTTCTAAAGAAACAGGACAATGTATAAAAAAATATTACCTTGTATCTCACGTTATGGCCCCGTAGCAGACATTTTTGTGAAAATATGCTAACTATTGTGTCATAACCATGCAACTAACTGTTGCACAGTAGAGAAATTACCGTAAAGTTCAGGAGAAGCTCGCAGGTGATCGTGGGACGTGAAGGCATACAGTCAAAAGGACAAAATAATTAATCAGAATATTTACCAAAAGTTGCTCATGCTCCTACGCTCATGGACAACTCCTACTCACAATCTCCTTTCTCTGCAAGAGGCAAGATTCGGCATGATTCAGATTTCTCTTTGCATGGCTAAGATAAGAATTCCAACTTTCAGAGACGTTGCTCATGTCACATCTATGTCATCACACTCAGCTTGAGGCTGCGTAGTACGCTCGGCTATCACCGAAAAAGAGCTTCTAATTGACTTCATGTTCTCTCCATAGGAATGAATGGCAAGGTTTCATCCATCTTGTATACTGTAATTGGGAAAAGTGCAAACTTTGAATAGTAGTGATGGGCGTTTCGATTGTTTTCAGGCACACAAATATTTTGATTCAGTTCACTAAAAAGATTTTGTTCACTGATTCGTTCACTGATTCGTAAACGATTTCCGCCGAGACTCAAGTTCGCGAATGATTTGTTCTAGCAGTCAATTTATTCAGCCAGTCCTCGCAGGAACTCTGCTGGGGCCTCATGTATAAACGTTGCGTACACATGAAAAGCTTGCGTCACAGAAACTTTTGAGCAGACATGAATAATAGTTTGATCATTGATGTGGATGATTCACATCAAAATGCCAAAATCGAAACGTGAAATGCTATTAACTGTTTAATTTGCCACCACTGTTAAACTTGAGGGTGTCAAATGAACAACAACATCACTCAAGAAATACATGTCACCATCTGTATATGGTTAATATTGCACGCAGCATGGATTACTTACCACATATGAAATATAGCCTATACTCGTTGTGCTGTGCAACTACACGATTGGCATAAGGAAATGTGTTCTTTTGTTCTCTTCTGTATAGACCTCAACAGTCCCGCCCCCTCCTCCGGTTCCAGAAGTAAATTTCCCATTAATTTCTATACGTCTGGAAAAATCTGTATATAAAGAGTTTAAGACCATTCCTTAGGCTAACCAGCTACAACGTGACTTACAATCATACAACATGTCATTTTGAGTGAAAAATGAACAGAAAATCCAAAAATATTTAACTCAAAATTATAAGTTGTATGATTATGAGTCACGTTGTAGCTGGTTAGCCTAAGGCATGGTCTAAAACACTTTATATCCATTTTGTTCCAGATGTCTATGGGAGAAATGAAAGGGAAATTTACTTCCGGAACCGGAGGATGGGCGGGACTGTTGAGGTCTATACTGTCTATGGGACGTACACCACCACTGAATGAAAACAAACTTATGACTGTTTGTGGATGAGGACAAAGGAGTTTAAGTTTAATACATTGTTCAATCCATTTAGCTTATTTTGAATGTTCCTTGTTAATAAAGCACTTCAAACTTTAAGTACAAATACAAATGTGCGTATTTACTATTTATTATATTTATTTATGTTTATATTTGGTATTTTAGTTGGAAATTTGAATAATTAAAATTGTGTGCCTGGTTGTTTGTCATTCAATGTAAATGTGTAAATCTTGTCAAATGTAATAAAAATAATAATAAAAATGATATCCTAACCAATGTAAATAGAAAATCATCATGTTAGAGGGTATCTTTTTTTAAATTCAGTTTGAAATAGTTATACCATGGGATTTATGTTAAAATACGTGGGTTTAACACTCATGATGTGCTGTACATCGTAGTGAGGCACAAACTAAATAAATTTCACAATGGCCAATTGTATTTCTTTAATAAGAGCCTATTTAGCCTATACACAAACCATAAGTGAATGCGTTAGTTCACACTGTTTGCTGGTTTGTGGTTTGTTTGGCGGCGTTTCGGTGGAGACAAGAGAGACTCACATGGTCTGTATTCTGGTTAGTCTAGAGACAATCTGTTTGGTCCTGTTTGGGTCATCAGGTGCAGACGTGGCCTTACCAATGTATCACCCGTTTCAATTGAAACAGGCCTCGCTATCCAAAGGGGGCCCCAACAGACCGGCAAAATCCCATTAATCTTCTATAAAAGCCACAGGGTATGAAATCAACGTTGTTATTTGCAATCTTCTGGAGAAATACTACACTACCCACAATTCTAAGCATAACACTGACGTCTCTGATTGGTCGAACTTGCGGTTACCATGGCAACGAATACCGCCCCCAAGAACGGCTTAAACAATTTGAAGTATACTATTGGTAGTTTATGTGTATTGAAACAGCCCCCAGATGCTGATTGGGTGGAGAAGGTCAATCATTGTTGTAGACAATGGGAGGTTGTGGGGCATGCATCAATTACTTACCTAAGCTATTGTTTTTTCCCCTGTTAGGCATAGCAGCGTGTATTCCTTGGGGTACACGTTGTGCACTGTTTGTTATTTTTGTGTGGTGTTAGCAGAGTGTTTGTCTCAGGTGCACATCCGTGGTTCGGAGGTGGGCACCAGTATGCTGGTCTTCTTTGTGCCAGCGGGCTGTGGTACATGAAAACCCACCGCAACGCCATTGAAGACTAGGGTTGAGGTAGCATAGACTGTGGGGGAGCTCATGTCAGTCTCTCAGTTGTTGGTGCACCAGGTCGTTTATTCTGTGGCTAATTTTTCTCTGTTTCGAATGGCTCACCAGGACAGAACAGAGTTGGTGTAAGCATTTAGTGCAAGAATGGGGTCTATTGACGATTTTATTTGTGCTCCTGCAGAAGAACTGCTTGTTGAACATACAAAAGAGCAGCTGTTGAAATTGAGTGAGTACTATCACATAGAGATAAGTGATAAGCGCCTTAAAGACACAGTAAGGTCTATTTTGTCAGCAAATCTGTTGTCAGCTAAGGTTTTGAGGGTAACAGTGAGTGAAACCCACCCGTGCCGGTAACTGGTCCTGGTATGGGTTTGCCGTTTGAGCAATAAAAGGAGCTACAATTGGACCATGATAAAAAAAAAGTAAGGCCCAGGAGGCGTATTCATCTCTTACTGCTACCGATTGTGAGGACTACGTAAAAGTTAAGGCTCCTGAATTACATGCATAATAACTAATTCCCGAAGCATTCGGCAACGTTTTAGAACATCAAAGTTAGGTGAAAAACCTTTTTCCCGAGGACTGTTAACTCAATTTAATTGTTGGTGTGCCTCCTCAGGTAGCACCAATTATGAGGAGTTGTGTAACCTAATAGTACTTGAACAGTTCAAGGAAACCCTCCCGGATCGACTCGCGACATATATAAATGAACATAAGTTATGCACTGCATCTGAGGCTGCTGCTTTGGCAGATGAATATGTGCTGACTCAGAGGTTTTGGGGAAGCCTGTGGTTGAGACTGGGGTCGGAGGGACAGTATAGAATGGTCCCGTCACAAGTAATTTAATCCTGTGCTTGACAGGGTTCCATATGGTCCTAAATGTGGATACCGTGTACAGTGGGAGCCTCGTAGGGTCCGTAATTATTGTCAAGGTGCAGGGCACTGGAAAAACGAATGTCCATTATTAAATAAAAAGGTAAACAGGACTTCCCACAGTAATGTGAAACCCGTGGGGTTAGTTGGGCCTGTGCGGTGTGTTAGTCCAGTTAACCCCGCTCGGGTTCCAAGTAAACCTCAAAATGATGTTGACTATTCCTCGTTTATTAGTGAGGGCTTTTTATCACTTGTAGAAAGCGATGTTGAGGTGCCGGTTATAATTCTAAGGGACACCGGTTCTTCTGAATCCTTTGTGTTGGAGTCTATACTGCCTTTCTCTCAGGAGAGTGATAGTGGAACTTGTGTCCTTGTTCAGGGTATAAGTTTAAACACATTGCCTGTTCCGCTGCACATGGTTGAGCTGGTATCCGATTTAGTGCAAGGACACATTCTGCTTGGGGTACGCCCGAATTTGCCCGTTGAGGGGGTTCAGGTCATATTAGAAATCAACTTGGCTGGTAGTAGGGTCAGGTTGGACATATCTCCTCCTTTGGTGGTTTCCCATAATCCCCTTCATTAAGAGTGATATTGACGAGAGTGCACAGCGCTTTCCGGAGGTTTTTTCTGCTTGTGCGGTAACCCATGCTCAGAGCCGTGAAGCTTCACAGCATTAGGTTAATGCCGAAATCTCACAGCCTGTGCGCAACCATTCTGATGTGTCTAAATCCCATGTACCTTTGTTGGTGTCTTGTAGTGAGCTAATAGCGGAGCAGAGTGCTGACTCGTCCTTGAAAGGCATGTTTGAGCAGGTGCTTCCGCCTGAGGAGGTATCAAGTGTTGTTCAGGGGTACTACCTTCACAACAAAGTGTTAATGAGGAAAGGGATTCCTCATAATGACAGTATCGTGGGTGATGACATTGTTTGTAATACCTATGAAGTTGCGTGAGGCGGTTCTAAAAATGTCTCATGACGCAGCAGGCCATTTGGGTGTCAGTAAAACATAATCGTGTTCTGCGTCATTTTAATTGGCCCCGACTTAAGAAGGATATTTCTACCTATATTAAAACCTGTCATACATGTCAACTGACAGGGAAGCCCAACCATTTGTCACCTGTCCCTTTATGTCCTATACCTGCTTTGGGTCATCCATTTGACCACCTGATTTTTGATTGTGTTGGAACTCTTCCTCGCTCTAAAGCAGGTAGGTAGCACTTACTTGTTTACTGTGATGTGTCAGGACACCAGATATCCAGAAGCTTACCCCCTTCGCAATATCACCGCCAAGTCGGTTGTGAAGGCACTGTCTCAGTTTGTGTCTATTTTTGGAATCCCTAAGGTGGTGCAGAGCGATCAAGGATCAATGAATTACGAGCGCTATTATTTCGAAACAGAAAATCTGATTTCTTGTTGCCATGCGAATGGTTCTTGCCTACTGTATAGCTAGGGCCAGCGCTGCCATTACATGTCCTCGAGAACAGGGATGCCGGTTACTCTAATCTGACCACTTTTGTCAATAACAAGTAATCTAATGCGTTAGCATTTCCAAACCAGTAATCAAATTAAAGTTACTTATCCAAGTCACTCTGCGTTACTATTTTTGTCATATTCCTTTGTAAAAATATATATTTTTGCTTTCTTCTTGTGTCTTAGGAACAAGTCACGTTTTCAGCATGAGGACAGTCAGAGTCTGCGCTAGCATTAGGCTGAAATGGACTGGCTGTTGCATCCGCAGGAGTGCAAAACTGTGCTCTGGCCCGGCCGTCAAATCGAGAGTGTTCCTCTATAAATAGACAGACATTATGGACCACAGTCTGATCTAATGGTAACTGGCAACACGTGTCAACTGAATATGGTGTCTAGGCTATCAATCATCCTTTCTGGAGTTGTGGATTTGAGTCATATTCGTAATACCAACTGTAATAGTCAACGACTACCAGTAATGAATCACCCATTGGCAGGGGGCCTAGTAAATCTGTGGCTAAATCTCACCACAGTCCTTCCGGCATAGCTGTTAGCCTCAATGGTTCGGGCACGTCTGGTCTCGCCACCAACTGACACCCATGGCAAGATCTGACATAGCGCTCCACTGGTTTGTCCATTCCTGGCCACCAGACCTTTGTATTCAAATGTTGTTTTGTACTTACAGTACCACACCTAGTGTCCCTCATGGGCCAGTGTTAGAGCCTTTGCCCATAGTGCACGTGGTAGTACAATCCGTGTCCCCCTATGTACTATCTGGCCTATGACACAGTTCGCCAGTGATAGGAACCCTGGACATTTGTCAAATGAGCCGGTCTGGACAGCATCTCTCACTTCACTGAGCTCCTTGTCCACAGCTGAGGCTTCCTCCACTTCTCTTGTGCTTATGGCTCTTGTTGTGGTGTTGACAGCCACAAACCTCACATATTCCTCCGCTCTGTGTGTGTGTGTCTCCTCTTTGGCCGAATGTCCTAGTAGGCGCGACAACCAATCTGCAATGTTGTCCTTCCCGGGGACATGTACCACTCGTAACTTATACGTTTGTAGTCTTATTACCTATCTTTCAATGCGTGTGCATGGTTTTGACTGTGCACCATATATAGTTTCTAAGGTCTTATGGTCTGTGACCAATTCAAACGCCCTCCCATACACATATGTGTGCAGTCTCTCACACGCCGAGACCAATGTGAGTGCTTCTCGCTCAGTCTGTGATTATCTCTGCTTGCAGTCTGTCAGGCTCCTGCTCACATAACAGACTGGCACTATTTGGCCTCACTGGTCCTACACGAGTACTGCCCCGAAGCCCACTGGTCCTGCATCAACAATGACTTCAGTTGGAGCAATTTTATCAAAATAGGCCAGCGTTGTCACCTCTGCTAACTTTTCTTTGAGATTCTTCAATGATGCCCATTGCTCAGGTCCAAACTGAAATGTAACATCCTTCTTTGTTAGTCTGCGGAGAGGTTCTGAGAGAGTAGCAAACTGCGGTATAAACCGACTGCCCTAAGCCTTTCTGTTGTATGTCCTGTTCCATTTTCAGATAATAGCATGCCCATGAAGACTAGCTTGTCCATGTTGAACTGACATTTATCTGCATTCAATGTCAACCCACAGCCCTCCAATCTCTTGAGGACCACATGCAGTCTCTTCTCATGGGTCTTCATGTCTGACAATGACAATGTAGTCAGATATGTCCTCCACCGCCTCAATGCCTGCCAGAGCAGTTGCTATTTCATGCTGGTACTGCTCGCTTGCAGATGACACTCCGAATATAAGTCTCTTATGTCTCTGTCTAACACTTTTTTGGGGGGAAAACAGACTCGACCAGTCGAACCACAAACTCTGTGCTACGTAAGCGGAACTGTGACTTGGAATCTCCCATGGTAAGAGGTTTTGCGGTCATTCGTGCAGATCAATGAACAAGACTTACAGCTGGCGATACAAACTAAAATCAAACACAATTTGCTCACAGTTGAGCTTGCGTATCAGTGAGTTTTTGGTTCGACTGGTCGAGTCTGTTTTCCGAAGATGGCGCCTGGCTGTATATGCGAGGGTGCATGTAGGGACACTCAAAATGCAACCGTGGAAATGTGGTGCTATTTTGAGCCTTGTTAGTGGTATAAAACCACTAGCGTTATAAGGTAATAATCAGTTTGCACTAAAACTGGGCACATTCGATTAGCATAAAAACATTTCCCAGATTCAATCTATTAACAAAATAGTACAGCTGGCGTGAGACATTACACAAGCAAAAGTTAGCTCTATACATACTAACAGTATTTCAAACACACAATTGTTTAAACAGCATTTACGATGACAGAGCTTTATGAAATAAGAATCACACAGGACAATATACTCGACGTGTCACACACATGCTATAAGGGCGGCTAGCTTCCTAGGCTTTAGCTGGAACATTACAACAACGTTACTCTATATTCCTCTAAACAGCTAATAACTCCAATCTTCCTCCAGTATAAAAACACATAAAAACATTAATACATTGTTTTGACAATATTTTAACCACATTGGTGGAGTTTTGTGAGCGATTAACCTGAATTACAGTAAGTTACTGATAAAACTACAGAAATTCCAAATAGTTAATTCAATTAATAGTAGTCTACTGTATTTAGTAATTACAGTAGGAAAGTTTTGGAATTACAGTAGATTACTGATAGAATTACAACAATTGCTAAAAGTTTTTACTTTTTACAGTTGTCTACTGTATGTATTACTTACAGTATGATACTGTGGAAATTACAGTAAGTTACTGATGAAATTAAAAAAATTGCTAACAGTGTACATGCAAAAATGTAGACTCCGGAGCAGAGCTAAACTACTTCTCTCTCCCTGTGAACAAAAATTAATAAGGGATTAATGACAAATATACAATAAATCACAATACTAAATACAACAGAAGAACTCTATTAGACCTAACCACTCATACAACAAACACAGCTCTCACTCTAAACACCAACTCCAAGTTCACACCAATCCACACAAACCAAACTAACAAACCGACCAGACCTCAAGCAGTCTTTCCAGTAAGGAACCCTCGAACAGAGCAACCCCACACACGCACACGCACACGCACACGCACACACACACACACACACACACACACACACACACACAGAAAGAGAGACAGAGACAAACGGGCACAGATATACGGCACAGAATGGTATGATGGAATATGGTGACTGGACTCAGCTGCAACGGATAATGGGGGGGAGGAGTCAGTGATAAATGATGATTTGCAGGACTGATGACTTGATCTGCACCACCTGTGGAAGACATACAAACTGAACAGAACAAATATAGAGAACAGGACAGAAAAACAGCATAGAGAAAAGGAACACAGACCAGGGCACATTGAATTACAGAACCTAAGACTGGGGGATGTAACACTATCTGTTTGGGCCAACAGGAAATCAGTATTAAGTTTTCTGTTGTGACATCATTCTCTGTATATAAATGAATGTTATCTTATTGTGGGCAGGCTTCTCTGCAGAGACAATTCGGCTTTAACATTAAAGTCTATTCTCCATTCTACACATACTCCGGAGTGAGTAAATTAATTTGATGAGTACATTCATTTAATACAAAACACTTCACGTTCTAACAGAAGGATGTCTACATATGTGTAACATTCTTAGAAGGATCTCTCCCTCTTGTGTTTCTCCCTCTGTGTCAGGGTCTAACAGAATCTCTCCCTCAGCTTCACATTCTAATAGAAGGATCTCTCCCTCTCAGTGTCACGTTCTAACAAAAGTATCTCTCAATATCAGCTTTATGTTCTAACAGAAGGATCTTTCCCTCTCAGCTTCATGTTCTAACACAGGGTCCTCAAACCCTTCCATGGAGGGCCTAGTGTATGCAGGTTTTGGCTTTTACCTTGTACAAGCCTGATGGAGTAGCTCACTAATTGGTTAGGATCTCCCCACACCTGACAGTCTAGGTCCTAATTTGGCTGTAATTGAAGGGAAATACCAAAAACCAGCATACACTAGGCCCTCCATGGAAGGGTTTGGGGACCCCTGTTCTAACAGAAGGATCTTGTAGTGGATTTTTAGATGTTCCACAGGACTGATTATAGCAGCTGTCTAAGAACTACCAGGCTCCACACTCTTGACGACTGTTGGAGTGAGACCCGGAAGGGAGGGGGGCCAAATCCCCCACTATGGGTAGTCAAACAAGAAGCTGAGAGCTCAACATTATACTGTATATCATGATATATCATTTTGGGGCTTGCTGGATCATCCCATAAAGGGAGTTTTGGTTTCAATACATGCAAGGCGTTATGATTTTCTCCACAGAGCGACTAGAAGAGATTAATGCTAGCTTTCTACAGGGAAGCACAGTCAACATGTG
>JACXGM010022530.1:0-16659 GCA_016801145.1 Umbra pygmaea | reverse complement strand
AGACAATTTGACCAGATTTAACATTATTTAGATTTTTTCAAGAAGGGCATTTTTTGCAGTAACTATTTTGATAACCCACAAGTAAACTTTTTGTTTTTGCTAGAGTAAATAATTGTAGACTTTGGTCATTGTGTGCTTGATTTTTGTGTAAACACCTTCTCATTTTAAGACAGAAAAGCTAATGATAACTACTCTTGAATTAAGAGGAATCATCTTGTTTAGAAGCACTAGATTAAAGATATGTTCACTTTAATTCAGAAAGAAACTTGATTGATAAGCTAGTTTTAAGTTTATTTGACTTAATAAGAGTGCCTGGATTGAGTGTTTTAACACTTATTTCATGTGATTACTCACTTTTCTAGAGCCTAGATATTTTTTCTTATTTCAAGAAATCTTACCAAGTGTAATTGTCTTACCCCACTGGCAGTTAATTTCACTTGTTTATAGTCTGAATCTTCTCAATTAAAGTTTTTTTTTCTTATATTGAGATAGTCAATTTTTGCAGTGAACAATCTGCATAGTTTTCTGTAAAGCCATGACAGAAATAGAGTAGGATTTCATGGTTGTATTATGTTGCATTCATCTCCCATTGGAAATCTAATACAATTGTCTATTACATCTTTATGCTTTAAAGAGAACAAATCCAAGGGCGGAGAGTGCCAGGATAATGTCAGGAGTTGCAAGAGAAGTTAGAAAAACACAAGAGATGATATCAAATGTTATGGAGATGACCAGATTGTTTGTCTGATGCCAGAGCCGCTTGCAGTGAACGAAAGATCAGTTCAGATTGACCAAAGTATCTGGATGTACTTGGAGGAGCACCTGAATGTGTAAAAGTTGCAGATGTGAACTGGCTACTAGTGAAGAAGCCATCAGTGGCTAGAAAGCAATGGAGACTGGCTCGGAGATGATTACAGATGGACGCGACACAATAACATGGCAAAGACAAACATATCTCAAGAAAAAGTGAAGAACAGTGAACTACGGGAAATATTCCATGAACATGATTTACTGCATACAAAATGTTCATACCAGTGCTGTTGGGAAAACAGTTTTAGTTTGCGGTCAATGTTAGTGTTTCTAATGTTAAGTGGACATATTTTATATGTTTGAATGAAAATGTTGTGTTATGAAAGACACATTTTAGTCAATAGAATTCATCTTTCAGTCAGAATCTGACCAATAACCTTCATTTTATTGTTCATATTAAATTAACACATTTTATGAAATCTGAAATTATTTGTAATGTAAAATATTACTAATAAATTGATAGAAATTTGTTTGAAATATTCTTATTTTTTGTCATTGTTTTCACATTGCCTCACTGTTGTTACTGCATAGCATATTGGTGAGTTGCCCAGTTTCATAGAATGTTTTTTGTATCTACCTAACTATTGCTGCATTCAGTAGTAAAGCATTTTAAGGATATGATCATTCAATTCTGATCACTCAACCTCAATTACTTTAAATGTTACAACAAAAAACAATGGTAGAATAGAAAAATATCACACACTAGATCTTTACACACCTGCTTAAAGTAAATTATTATTAAGACAATTTCTTAATATTACATTACTTTTTCTGTCTTTGATTATGTATGCAAATTAAATAGTCAAATTACATTCTTGAAAGTCTGAATTGTCATGTAAAATATAGTTAACAGCAGTGACAAAAAGCAGGACAAGCATTTTTTTTATGTAATGTAGTAAACATGTCTAAATACACTAAGCTGTCATTTAAGTTGATTTATAATGTTAAGAGGTTAACTATTACCGGTATCAGACTATAAGTTTTGGAAAAAAAATTAAAAGTTTGTTCAAAAAGCCACAATTTTCCTAAAACGAACCATACAACAAGGCCCAAACAAAATAATTGCTAAATGCAAACTTTGTGGTATTAAAATAAAGGATTCCGGCTCAATTTTATGACCAACAGTAGGTTAACTCAGGCTGGCATTCCCTAGATGGTATGAAAAGATTAATGAGCGTTTGGTTGCTTGCCAAACTTGTAGATGAAACGTAATCATTTACGTCCAGCTGGCTGCCACCACGTTAATTATTAATGTTGGCTGCAAAAGGGTTACAGGTTTATTGTTGATCATGTAACGTTAATGTTTTTTGTGTTACGGTTACACTTGGTTTGAGAGACTGGGGGATGTGTTGTGTTGACATACCATAGTTTATAAGCTGTCATTAGACGCAGTGCACATTACATGTTTTTTTGCAGCAATAGTGTTTTGTATTTTGCTAGAATGTGATGTCTTGCAGTTTGCACTAATTGGGAGGATGTTAATTATGTCACGGTGAGGTAGAACATTTTCTGTATTTGTTCTTATGGCCCCACAGAGCCTGCACAATAGGAGGCCAGGTCTGTCATTATGATTCGGCAACAGACAAGTGAGTTCTTTCTATTTTAGTCTGGTCTATTTTGGTCTGAACTGTACTGTAAAATTTTAGTGCTAGCTTCTGGTTGAGAGTGAGTTTCAGTACTAGGTTGTGGACCAGTGGGTTTATAGTGCTAGCCTCTGGTTGAGTGGGTTTCAGTACTAGGTTGTGGACCAGTGGGTTTCAGTACTAGGCTCTGGGCCAGTGTGCTTTTTAGTCCTAGGCTTCACTTTTAGTGCTTGTCTCTGGGCCAGCGGGTTTTAGAGCTATACTCTGGACTAGTGAGTTTCAGTACTGGCTTCGGGATGTGCAGTCAGGCCTAAAAAGTTGATCATTCTCTGTCCCTTTTTCATTGTGAGGATAGATTGGACTGGCGGATAGGCGTTAAGGTCTGAGTCTTCGTTAGTTATCCAATGTAAGCCCTTTAAGTAAGAGGATACTAATTAGAGGGCTTTGGATCTGAGATTTGACCAGTGAATAGCAGAACAGCCCACACATTAGCTGGCATGCAGCCACCTCAGTGAAAACATACACACTCAGGGCTCACGCCTAGGCACACATGCACACACACGCACAAACACACACACACACGCACGCACACACACACACGCATGCATTTGGGTATAAATAATCATGCTCATGTACAGAAACCCACACTTACATGCATACAAATACATACACTTGCACACAACACACACACACAAATAGCCTCCTATATTACACATCTGTCCATGGCTTAGAGAGGAATTCATTTATCAGTGGTTCACATTACCCTCCAGCTAGCTGGAGCTACTGCAGAGATTGATCAAACTGACTTCTAACATGAAGAAGTTCAAAATCTCGCTTTACTGCCAACAACCTACCTCAACCCAACAGCTGAAACAAAGACCCTGAGTCTCACACACACATAGGCTCTCACACAGCTGCAAAGATATACTCTACCACAGGCTCATATTTGCTGTACATGCATTACAGTATATGCATGCAAACAAAACTGCATGCTTACATGTCAGCCACCCACACACACATTAGCAGATTCTAAGGACTTCTCAAACAGAAATAGAAATTAAAGGTTTTTTTCTTGGGGCTGTCTCAACGTGGACGTCACAGCATCAAGTTGAGTTCTACTGATGACTCTGTATATGGTAGCCATCGAGCCAGTTAATGTCAGATCGACAGCTGTATAATATACTGTACGTAACACCACTATAAATAACTTGAAAATGTTATAAATAGGTATAGAGCAGTGGTCACCAATCCTGGTCCTGGAGATCTACCATCCAGACTATTTTCACTTTAGCCCCAATTTAGCACACCTGATCCCACTAATTAGCTGGATGAGGAGCTGAATGAGGCTACATTATTTGCAGTTAAATGTAAAACTTACAGGATGGTAGATCTCCAGGACCTGGATTGGTGACCACTGGTATAGAGGGTAAACCGTAAATGAGATTAAAAATTATACATTTTCAGTTTGCTAAGGCGTTATGGATGCAATTCCAGTTCAAATGACAAAATAAAAGTGTAGGCAATCATTGCCCCATCTGAATTGTCCCATCTGAATTGCCCCATCTGAATTGCCCCATCAGAATTGCTATTTCATTTTTTTATATCAAGAAATACAGTTTTTACAGCTTTTCTTAAGCTGGTCACTGAAAGAAAAAGTACTGCCATTCTAACTGTTGGAAATAGACCCTTTAACTCAATAATTCGTTGCTCAGGGGCACTGCTTATCTCATCATCATTAAGCTCACCTGTGCTGTAGACATCCATTTAGCTTCAAAACGACTTTCACTTCAACATCTCATATTGTTTGATGGCTTTCGCATGAAGTAGTGGTCAAAGACCAAGGTGATCTCACAAAATCACGTGAAATAAACACGGACCCGTAACTTCAAAATCTGTGACAGCTTCATGGAATCGCATGATGACGTAGCAGCGTGTAAAACTCCCAGAGATTGCTAGTTCAAATCCTTGCATGTATTTTGTTTTCTACTCCATAGCGCGATGCAGACGTGTTGCGAGTGTGCTTTTTGATCATTTTTTTCCTCAATGTCACCATGTTTACAAACAATACATTACAACGTAATACATGTTACATGGAGTTAACAGTAAGGTTTCTAAACGGTTAAGGTTAGGGTTTAGGTAAGGCTTGTATCGAGTTAACAGCAAGACCTCAGTGAATTCAGTGAAATCAACACGCCCATCGCAGACATTTCTGCGCTTCCATGTATGCCACGGATTTTGGTCTGTGTTCATTTCACAGACTTTTCTGCCATTCCGTGAAAAATAATTCTGTGAGATCAGGCTGTCTAAGACTCTGCCTCACAGTGGTCAGAGTTTGTCATTTGTTTGCGGCTTTCCGGCTATGTACGGGTGATCTGATAGTGGACGTGCAAATGAATACAGTGCTGCCCGGGGTAGATGGGTAAGGGGTCGGACTCAATTTTACATGCTGCTCTCGAGCAACGCCTTCTGTTCAGGTCCGTCCACTCAATCACAGCGGTGTAGTTGGTAAATTGTTGTAGAGATGTGCTGTTGATCTTAGAGCTTGGCTGAAACAGATGAAGATGCAATGAGCAATCAGTGTGCATGGACAGTGACATTGATATAGATTTTGAACCAGTGCCGGACCAAGCCTTTTGGGGGCCCTAAGCAGAATTTGATTTGGGGGCCCCCTCCTACCACACTGAAAAAATGATTACATGGCACAACTTAACTCAGTCAAGTCATCTTGTTGCTTTGACTCAGTTAAGTTGCGGCAACTTTAGGAAAGTTGTGCCAACTTTAGGAGTTAAGTTCACACTGAGTACAAACTCAAATCAACAGCAAAACATGTTTAGCCCTATTTTGAGCATTTCAGAAACATTATGCATTTAAACATGTGAAAGTCAATAAAACTTATTTCATGTTTCTCAAAATTCCTACTTGATAGTCAATCAGAAACTATATTTGTGTTCACTTTGAAGGGCTCCATCATAATCGGCAAAAGAGTTTCAGGAAGCAAAGTTTTTTAAAACAAGTGTTTGCCAGTGTTAGTATCTCAAATTCTTACGTAGACTATATGGCCAAAACTATGTTGCGACCCCTAGTAATAGTGGAGGAGGGATAATGTAATGGGCTGTTTTGCAGGGTTTGGGACAGGCCCCTACAGTAAGTTCCAGTGAAGGATCAATATAATGCTACAGAATAGAAAAACGTTTTAGACAAATTGTGTGCTTCCAATATTGTGGCAACAGGTTGGGGAAGGCCCTTTCCTGTTCCAGCATACTGTACCTGAGCCCCACTGCACAAAGCGGGGTCCACAAAAACATGGTTTGATGAACTTGATGTAGAGGAATGCAAGTGGTTTGCACAGAGCCCTGACCACAACCCCATTGAACACCTTTGGGGATGAATTGGAATAGTGAATGCAAGGCAGGCCTTCTCGTCCAACGTCAGTGCCTGACCTCACAAACCCTTGGATGAATGGGCACACAATGACATAGGCACACTCCAATATCTTGTAGAAAGCTTTCCCAGAAGCCTGTGGCAGCTGTTTTGGTAGCAAAGAGGGGGCCAACTCCATATAAATGCCCATCATTTTGGAATGGGATGTCCAACAAGCTCATATGGGTGCAATGTTCAGGTGTCCACATACTTTTGCAATATAGTGTATTACAAGTACATATGGTACATAAATCTGGCCCTACAATACACTCTGTATTGACAACCCTTCAAAATAGCTTAAACAACAAAGAACACCCATAACTTGACTAGTGAATGAAGCCATAGAGAGGCAAACAATCAATTTAAGAGAGCAAAACAATCAGTGCCTGGTAGTGCAATAATGCTGTACTGGTGAACCCAATTAAGAGGTCTGAATAAAAGTATCCTGCACTGGAGGATGGCAAGGAATATAGTGTTACTCAAGAAGTACTATATGAAAGCAGAAAAAGTATTTTCCTAGTACGGCAAAATTTGCATGCAAAACCGACAGTTCAATTCTCTCATTGAATCATTCTACATAGTTACAGTAGTGTATGTATTAGGCACAGTAGGAGTATATTTCTTAAAGATGACCAGTTCTGTACCCTGTAGCTTGACAGACTCAAGAATTTTGTAAGGTATTCAATTGTGGGGTATTTTAGCTCTTAAAGTCAGGTGCTCACACTCTTTCCCAATTCTTCACTGTTGTGAAATGACAGGAGAGGTGAGAGTTCCTACACAAAGAAAAGAGAGTGGACTGAATGTATTTTTTTTACTTCAGCTCCCTTTTCATTGTGGTTTATACTCACTGAGGTTTAGAGTCAGCTAACACTGTCGAGGCAGAAAGAAGATCTGTGTTCCTTGACCAAAACTTGCATGCTTTCTCACAGAAGTCAAAGAAAGGTATTGTCTTTTGTTTCGTCGTTCCAAAGTTGTCAGCCTTTGTTCAAACAGCTTTGCGTATTCATCCCCTCTCGGCCCACATACATGTTAATGTACGCCCACACAATCACATCTGAGTGAGCAGGGCAAACATATTTTCAATCTCTCCGTTCACTCTCTCTTCTCTTCCATTTTGTGTTTCCTTTTACTGACTGCTATCCCCCCCCTCCCCCCACCATACACAAACACACAAACACAGTAGTAATTACACGCACTACACAAACTTTGTGCAAGAGAGAGTCTTTGGCAGTCACCTCTTACTGTGCTGGATCAGCTGAAATAGTATCCGGTAGTCAGATTCTGCTGTACCTCACACATACTGGTTCATCCTGATCTTCAGTCGGTGGAGTTTGGCTTCAGGGAGTCCATCAAGTGTTTAGAGCCATGCCCAGGGGACAAACACTGCTGAAGATAACATCTGGCCAGGAGACAACATCTGCATCTTGAATGGCAACCTATTTCCCATGGAGCCTGTGTAGAATAGGGTTTCATTTAAGATGCAGACAACAGTGGACCATGGTGAGTAGGTTGCTATTTCACACATAACCCATAGCAACAACAGCGCTGGTTCTATATGACTGGACTGGCATACGGTGGCTACTTTAGCCACATTACATCATGCCTGGCAAATGTGATATGATAATTCACACGTGTTTTGACATGAGAGTAGAGAATTGGGATAATTCACATGATGGAACATCGTGCCGAGCAGTCTCCTCAGGAACTAGTGTCAAAACAGTGGTGTCAAACAGAATGTACTATGAAGAGATTGCCACACCAAGGCAGATGTCCAGGGAACGATACCTTCGATAGCCTGAGTCACGTCACTAGATTAATGCTAGTCGGAGAGCTGTTATAACAGTTGGAATAAATCCAAGTCAATTATGACACGTCTCTCCTGGATCCAGAGGCGTCATGCCCATTGAAACTAAGGGGGCACGTGCCCCCTCAGATTTTTGAGCCAGGTGGATTTTCCTTTTTAATATCTGTATTTGTGGGCACATGTTTCTGTGTGTTGTGCACAATAGAGATGCGCGGACGAGCTAATACTTCATCCGCAACCACATCACAGAACTCATCAACTGTCCACCATCCTCCCGCACCAAAGGTTTTGACCAATTTTCTAAATTGCACCTGCCCGCCATCCGCTAATTGGACGATGCAAGGCGCTGCTGGACGCAGGCCGCGAGGCTAGAAAGCTCTTGACTCAGAATATCAGCAGTGAAACCTTCTCTGAGCGGCGCACAGGGACAAAAATAAATAAATAGCCAAAAAAAAACGGCAAACCTGTCCTTACCTGACTAGGCTACTGTACAATATTCTAATTGTAATAAAAACACAATTTGGCACATCATTTCAACATGCTGCTATTTAGCCTACTACTAATAAATGCCTATTGCACAATTTCTTTGCAAAAAGAAAAAAGCTAGAATAAAATAAGTCATTCACATAGGCTAATTAACTATACGCACTGGCACTGTCATGTCAAGGTGACAACTAGGCAGGACGAGCCTGTTCTGAAGACTCCCATTAATTTTGAATGCATTGAAGAGAGCGTGTCTTTTTCAGGTAGACAGTACAATTCATTTTATACCAGCAGGCCTAACAATCATACAATAAACTATGGAGCCTCGATATTGAAGAAACGCCGGCTCTATTCATTGCGAAATTCGCTGAAAGTCCCCCGCACAACAATGCAACATGCATGCTCACATTGTTTATGTAAGCATTAACACACAACAGACTGTGCGTTGCTAGGGAATAACCGCACACCTCAGCAGTGTAGAAAGCCACGAGGCTGAAAGCCACTGCGGAGGTGTGCGGTTATTCTTTGGCAACGCACAGTCTGGAGTGTGTTAATGCGCTTATAAAATGGTTGCCAACATTTTATTTGTGAAAATTAATGTTTAAATTAGTATTTTTAGCGAAAGAAAATGTCACGAGGCGTGCGGTTATCGTGAAACATTAACGTACCCCCCACCACTCCTTTTACTGTTGCCATGTTACTACGCCACAAATCAAGTATAGTTCCTATAAAACTGCTCATTTAGATCGTTTATAACAAGGTCTGAACACTTATGTACAGTTTAATTTAATTGAAATGGCATTCGTTATCCAGTTTGCTTTAGTGATGCATTTTTTATGCTATTCAAATGTTTAGGTGATACAGACCTTACTGTCAACATCAATCAGCCTGCTATAGCTACTGTAGGCCTACTGACGACATTTCAAGCGCGTTTCTTTTAATTTTGTTTCTGGACATTTATATACCATCAAAAGCCACATTGTGTAATCTTGTCTGGAAACGAACTGTTATGAGAACGGACTTCCATATATTATGCAGGTGCTGTCATTAACAGGCATTATAATAATAAAACTATTAATTAGTATTCGTTCCAGTATTTTACTAACTGCTGCACTGCAGTTACGTTGTATTCTTAAGTATTTGACCAACTGGTAGCCTATATTTTATGAGGTGTCAATTATTAACTGTCTGTGCATAAAAGTGTTATACTACTCTGCGGCTTGAAGTAGATGGTAGTTTCCAAAATATCAACGTATTTATAAATGGTAAAATCAAAAAATTTGATCCTTTCTAGATTTCTCTCTGCTGTCAATTTTAAATTCGGATCTTATGAGTTACGAGAGAAAAACTGCACGGGTAATCTGTTCCATTCCGATATCATATTTTCCAAAGAACAACCTGGTGATATCGATTTTTTTAAACATCGTAAATATATCTCCCAGTGCCCCCTGAAAAGATTGGCATAGTTTGGGCAAAATCAGCACCAATCGCCTGACCGTGAAAAAGCCTAAATTAATTAATTACCCAGCTAGCATAGAGCTGGCGGAACACAGGCGGACCAGCAGAGGCAGAGCTGGTGGTCCTCCAGGCGCTTTGCTCATCGTTTAACCAGCGGTCCACTGCCGGCTAAGAGGTCCACTGGCAGGTGAACAGTGTTTTAGACCTTGAAAAATAGTCTAAAGTAAAAATAGACAAGCTTTTTTCTTTAATATATATTTTAGAACTGAATTCAATTCAGAAATTTAAAATAAACATAACTGTGTTTGTATTGTATTTGAATGTTGTTGTTACCAAATTTGTAAATAGTTTAAAATATTTTTCATTAGATAGATATCTAGAACATAAGCCTAGCCTAGGATATAGCCCATATACGCAGCCGATAGACGAACTGGAACAACAGTATGAGTGCGTAGGATTCCCAGAGGACATCTGTCTAACCGGCAATTTCCACCAACTGCGGAACGGCTGCGGATCCGCTCCGGAACGGCGGCGGAGTCAATAGGTTTCAATTAAAGTCAATGTTTGTATTTTCACTGACTGCGGAACGGCTGCGTTCCGACTCCGTCCCAGCTCCGGCGATCCGGGGCCCTGCGGAGCAGATACGCAGAGCTTCTATTTCTGCCGGATGCCGAAGAGCTCCGCAGCAATTCAGTACAGTATATATCCTGTTATATCGCGCGATCATACGTGAATTTGCGAGGGTCCTCGTATAGTCACTGTCAGCCGTTCCGCAACCAATACAAATCTGGTGGGTATTGAATTATGGCGGAGCACGGAGCCGACACGCAGCGGAGCCGATCTGCAGCCGTTCCGCAGTTAGTGGAAATCCCGGGTAAAACTCTGCTCACCCGCCGGAAGACCGCTCATTCGCCAACACTCCCGCTAGCGGACCGCCCGTTAAACGATGAGCAAAAAGCTAGCGGACCGTCAGCTGTAACCGCCGGTGGTCCGCCAGCCCCATGTTTGCTGGGATCTTAGCCTATAAACTGTTCACTTGACACAGTCGTCCGCTGTCAAATTGCGGGATTCATTTCAGTCACGTTGCACTTGAACATAATAGCGTTCGTCATCAGAAAAATGCAGTTAATTTAATTCGCACTATTTTTACAAATAATGTAATAGCACACATAAAATGTGTTATTAATATTAGGATGATTTCAACGACAGAGGGATAGAGATAATTTCATTTGCAATCAATGTGTAGGAAAACAGTTGTAGGCTATATGCCTCAACAATTTACAGAAAAAAATATCTAAAACGGGCAGAACAATAATTTCAGGCAACTTGTAAGTCTTATTCAAATAAACGTTTTCATAGAGAAGTAACCCATCTTAATTTCGCCGGTAGAACGGGTAGTCTATCGTAACTCCTCTTTTTTAGAATAAAGATGTCAACTGAAGGCTATTTCTTGATATTTTTAAATATGAACAAAGGCGTCTAGGGTTAGATGGATAAAAACCCAACCCATGAAATGGGGAAAACTCAGTGTTTGTAATGTGAGTGGTAGGTCAGACATTAGACTAACAAGCCAACCAACGGTGTATTGACCGGTATTGACATGACAGCCACTAGCTAGCTATCGCTTCGTCACGAAAACACACTTTATTACAAAAAAGATTAGATTACTTCAAACCTGTGGCTGGTTAGCATGTCTACATCAGTGACAATCTTTTTGTGGCAAGTGAATGTTAAAATCGTTTTTATTTTTTATTTTTTTTAGTCTTATTTGGAAATTGGTTTTGAGATTTGAAGCGAGAGGAATTGTCCGCCATGTTTTTTATTTTGTTCAGCTCCTCAGGGGGGCGTAGTGAAATTCATAACGTTTCGTTTCCCGACAGGATTACATAATGTGGCTTTTGATGGATGTACCTATATAAATGTTCAGAAACAAAATTCAAAGAAACGCGCTTATAATGCAAAACTGTTGGCTTAACTGCGTTAACCATAGTGTCGTCAGTACAGTAGCTAGCAGGCTGACAGTAAGGTCTGTATCACCTAAACATTTTGTTAGTGGTTATGACCAGAACCACACGTGTTCGTTGATTGGTAAAGAGAGAAACTCGCTGACAAATGGTTAAGTTCTCAGTATAAGTTTAATGCGTAATAAATGCAATCTTCATGTACATGGGACTGTCTGACACACCACACAGGATGGTCAGGGAAGTCTGGCCTGATTCCACATAGTTCTTCATTATATGGTAGAGGCAGGGCGTGGTTTAGACTCACCCTACCTTTGGAGGTGCCCTAGAGCAGACTTGCTCTCAGCGCTGTCTGGTCTCTGTTTCTTGGGTGGGGGCTAGGCAGAAAAGCAATTGTACCAGCCTGTGCCTGGCTCCAGTTTGACCCCCCTTTAATGGCTCACCACATTCCGTAACTTTCCACTGTCTCTCTATCACCCATAAAACACCAGTGTTTCTCTATTCAAAATAGTTATGGCCTTATGCAGTTCTAAGTGATAGTCTATGTATTTGCACTTTATCCTATGTTTAATCATAATCCATATAGCGAACAAATATCATAGTGTGATAATATAAACCCTATCAGTTATCCTAGTGTGATTATATAAACACTAACAATTTGAATTGCATAAAAAATGCATCACTAAAGCAAACTGGCTCACGAATGCCATTTAAATTAAATGAAAATGTACAAAAGTGTTTAGACCTTGTTATAAACAATCTAAATGATCAGTTTTATAGGAACTACTTGATTTGTGGCGTACTAACATGGCAACATTAAAAGTAGTGGTGGGGGGTACGTTAATGTTTCACGATAACCGCACGCCTGGTGACCATTTTCTTTCGCTAAAAATACTAATTAAAACATTAATTTTCACAAATAAAATGTTGGCAACCATTTTATAAGCGGATTAACACACTCCAGACTGTGCATTGCCAGGGAATAACCGCACACCTCGGCTTTCAGCCTCGTGGCTTTCTACACTGCTGAGGTGTGCGGTTATTCCCTGGCAACGCACAGTCTGTCGTGTGTTAATGCTTACTAACCACCCCAAAACTTGCGTTCTTTCCTTGCACATCGAATTAATGAGCAAAATGTTCAGACTACTATTCTTAGCTTCTTTTTGGCTGTGGGTGTTGTTGAGCTTGTAGAAGTTCAGCTCTTGCGTTCTTACTATAAGAGACACGACAACATGGGAGATTAATCATCGGTCAACTTGCACTGTATTCTACTTCCTTATTGCACACTGGAGAGGAAAAATGCTGGTAGGCTACCATAGGCTACTTGATATAAACTTTTTGTTACCTTTAGTGAACTTGACTATTTCAAAGTGTGCTCGATTTTTTTCGGATGTAGGTAACAATATTTAACAATGTATATATTTTCTTTCTTTTGATTGGTTCAACCGCCACCTACCTGCATGTAATTAAAATATTATTTTTCGTCATGTCATCCGCCCGATCTGTGGTTGCAGGCTGGCGGTTGATATTACCACCAACAGCGCATCTCTAGTGCACACTCGCCCCCCTTAAAAAAAATAGGTGCATGACGCCCCTGCCTGGATCTACAGTAGCATATAAATGGAGTGATCCCAGTGAGCACAATAATTCAAAAGATGTTTCTTCAAGTTCTATTTCATGTCTTTTCAATGACAAATACTTCTCTTTGACGTCTTTGAAATGTTGTGTGCTTATAGGGATGTACTGTACATATCAGTTTAACTTGGGTATGTTTTTCAGGCAGAATTTTAAAATCAGATCCCGATCCTGAGATCAGGTCACTTGTCACAATATAGGATATTTGGAGGCATGTTGTACAATGAACTTCAACTGAACTATTGCCAAAGGTTAAGATAATTTACAAAAGAGTTCAGGGAACATAAAAAAGTAAATGTTTATGATGCAACAGGTTAGGTCATTTGTTCAGGGCAAAAATTATCTAACTTAAAAGTTTACAGTTACTGAATTTAATCATTTTTGACAGCACCAATTACATTTTATATATATATGTATATATATGTATATATATATATATATATGTATATATATATATATATGTGTAATACAGTGCCTTGCATAATGTATTCACCCCCCTTAGACAATTCCACATTTCGTAGTGAGACAACCTGGAATGAAATGCTATTTTATTGTTTTTTTACCATTTCTTTTACACAATATACCAAACATTTGGAAAATTGTTTATATTATCGTTGTTATTTTTGACATGACAGTAGGAAGCCAAAGCCAGTGACACAGGTATGGGGAGACAGAGAGGAAGGGCACAGAGTCAGCCGAGCCGGGGCTCAAACTCCAGTGGGCATGTGTAGATAAGAGTCGGGAGCTTAGACTGCTACACCAACTCCGTCACATACTTTTTATATTTTTTATTTGGACCATTCTTCCTGTCAAAATTGCTTAAGCTCTGTCAGGTTGAATGGGGACCTTTGGTGAACAGCAATTTGCAAGTCCTTCCAGAGGTTCTCAATCAGATTGAGGTCTTGGCTTTTACTGGGCCATTCTGACATTCAGGTTCTTGGTTTTAATTCACTCTGGCTGTGTGTTTAGGGTCATTATCCTGCTAGAATGTGAACCTCCGGCCCAGTCTCAGGTGTCTTGCAGACTGAAAGAAGTTTTCCTATTGAATTGACCTGTATTTGGCTCCATTCAACTTGCCCTCAATCCTGACCAGTTTCCCAGTCCCTGCCGATGAATAGCATCCCCACAGCATGATGCTGCCACTACCATGTTTCACCATCAGGAGGTTGTTCTAAGGGGTGAGCAGTGTTGGCTTTATGCCACAAATAGCAGCCATTAAGTTCAATTTTGTTCTCGTCAGACCATAGAACCTTTTTCCACATATGCTGTGTCACCCACATGATTTTTGTCAAACTCAAAACGGGACTTGATATGTGTTTTTTTCAGCAATGTCTTTCTCCTCACCACACGTCCATGAAACCCAGCTTTGTGGATAGTCCAGGTTACAGCTGTGTCGTGCTGCGGTTCTATCGAGCTCCTTAAGAGTGACCACTGGCCTCTTGGTTGCTTCTCTGACTTATTCCCTCCTTAGGGACCATTCAGCTTCGGTAGCATTGCATATACAATGACTGAGGAAGCCTAGTGATGAGTCTATAGCCACTTGTTCATGTGTTGAATCTGTTATTACCAGGCACATGCACAGATAGACGCTTTTCCCCTCAGACTCAAAAGTGCCCTGGTGTTATATTTTTTAATGATTTTAAATACTTTAATATTGTAAGATTGTATACCAGTCACATTCTCTAAAATGTAATTGTCATATATCTATGGGCCCTCCTCCACCCCCTCTAAGAAATGTGCGTTCCAAAAACGATTCTCACACTGAAACGGTTAGTTGACTAATCAGTTTACTCATCAATGCTTGTGATTTTAGATAAATGTTTCCAGCTAGCCGGCCTGTTTATATTGTACAACTTTTAAATGAGTAGCAAGCAATCTACAATTTTGTGTTAAATACACTATATTATTCACTGGTCAGGAAAACTTAATTTGCAAAAAACTGTAATATGAATATATTTAAAATGGGGGGCCCATACATATGTATATGTAAATATGTCTATATATGTATATATGTCTATATATGTATATATGTATATATAGGGTTGGTAAATGCTTACAAGTCTGACTACCGAACCACTGAACAATCTGACTTCGTGTCACCTTTAGGCAGTTTGTTTATTCTAGCCTACTCATAAGTAATTGGTCTGATCAACTGAACACAGCCTGACTGAATTATATTACTTTAATGAAAACTTGTTAAATTGGTGTTTTCTAAATAAATAGTGTGTTAGAGGAGACTGAACTAGGCCCAAGTTCAGAACGTATTAGATTATAAATGGTTTTGTGGCAACATTGGGAAATGGAAATAATGGATACTTGGAAAGGGTGTGTGTGTGTGTGTCTATGCATGCATGCGTGCACGTGTAGGGTGCCTTTTTTAACTTGAGCCCCTGCCCCACAAAATGTCTGTTCCTGGCCCTGGTTATTACCCAGCCTGCTTTGTTGAATGGTCTCATGTTTAATTGTTTTATTTAATGTGAATACTAGTTTACTAGAGGAGTAACTTAGTATTTGAAGTAATGCAGTAATGCAGGAAGTGTGCATTTAGTTTCCATGCATATTTATACCTGGCAACCTGCACACATTTTGCATACCATTTACGCAATATCAAGTAAAATTATGCTGGTATGAAATACTACTTATAAATATGCAAAAATTGAATTTGCCAGTGTTTTTTTTTATTCACGCTATTACTAGTGCTGAGCCATTTACAGGATTCGGGCGAATGAAAAAAATACTCATGCACCTGCTTCTCCCGTGGGTGATGGGTCTCTATCTAGTAATCGTGATACAGCTGCTGGATTCACTCATGGCAGCTCCACCTCGTCCGTTGACAATGACCCACCACTGATGCGTTAGGAAACTGGTAGGGAAATTGACCAAACTGTTTGCCAATACATGTTTGAAAAATGGCTACTCAAGCACATAGCTAACCAACACTGTCATAGTTTGCTAGCTTTTCTGCTGACATGTTAACAAGGTAGCTAGGTAGCGAGCTACAGTAACTAATGGTAATAATGTAGGTAGGTTAGCTACATAGCACTTGTGCAGCTAACTAACGTCACAGGTTTTAGTCAACTACAGGTCCTTCTCAAGATATTAGCATATTGTGATAAAGTTCATTATTTTCCATAATGTAATGATAAAAATTTAACTTTCATATATTTTAGATTCATTGCACACCAACTGAAATATTTCAGGTAATTTATTGTTTTAATACTGATGATTTTGGCATACAGCTCATGAAAACCTCATGAAAATCTCAAAGAATTAGCATATCATGAAAAGGGTCTCTCAACAAGCTATTAATCATCTGAATCAACTAATTAACTCTAAACACCTGCAAAAGATTCCTGAGGCTTTTAAAAACTCCCAGTCTGTTTCATTACTCAAAACCGCAATCATGGGTAAGACTGCCGACCTGACTGCTGTCCAGAAGGCCATCATTGACACCCTCAAGCAAGAGGGTAAGACACAGAAAGAAATTTCTGAACAAATAGGCTGT
>JACXGM010022529.1:0-16659 GCA_016801145.1 Umbra pygmaea | reverse complement strand
AATCTCAGTACTTATAGAAATATAACTAACTGCCTATGATGACGGACACACTGTTAGTTCTATTCTTTTCGATTCCAACCAACAACTTGAAATTGATTCTGTGCGCTGCGGCTCAACATTAGAAATCAAATGTACAGTAAGTTTACTCAGTGACCAATGAGCATAGTAACCTGATATGCATGCACAACTTAAATGATGCTTTCTCCCCGTTAAGTTAATTTTATTTAAGTTAGAATTTGCACATTTAACATTAAAATAATAACTAAAGGATATTATTCTGCCACGCAATGGCTTGTGGTAGGAGGGGCATCAATGACCGCTAGGGGGGGCACGGCCCCCGAATGCCCCTCCATAACGCCGACACTGGTTCCACCCATTGAGGAGCCAGGACGAAGAAGAGTTTTGACTGCTTGGATTGGGAGCTGACTTCCCGAAGGTGTGCGATGGTCAGAAGCCCAGATGTGGCAGATCGGATAGCCCATGTAGGGGTGTAGTGTGTGAACTTCACCTGAAGATAAGAGTTCCTCTTGTTGTTAAATCCCCCATGTCCCGACTCCCAAACACTGTTCCTAAAAGTTACCTTCACCAAAACAGCATTACAAAAAATATTACAAAATGTCTATACCCCAGGGTACAGCCCATGTTCCAAAGTTTATATCCTAAAAAGTAGACCACAAAAAGACTGTACACCGGTCAAACTGAAAATGTTCTCCAACCTTCCGCAGGGTGAAATTGCCAGCCGTGCCAATCTCTTTGCTCACTCATTCCACTCCATAGCGCCATAGCTACAACACTCCAAACCTGACACAAATAGACACACCAGAACGTACAAAAATAGACAACATACAAAACATAGAAGATTCCAGTACAACATATTACACATAATTCCTAGCAAGGAGGAAAGATATTTGTCTACATTGAACTATTAAGGAGGAAAGATCTTTGTCTAAATTGAACTATTAAGGAGGAAAGATCTTTAAAGTGGATCGGTATCGCAAGAATCCTTCGTAGTTCATTCCAGTCATATGTGCTGCGAACTGGAAGAAGTTTTGGCCGAAGGAGGTAAGGGCTTTTGGCGTTGACTTGGGAGATGTACCTGCTTGAGCGCAGGTTAGGGGTGGGTAGGAAAAAGAGAGTTTAGGTACAGAGGGGTTTTGCATAGAACTTACTTATATATGAGGCAATACAAGTAGGTTATGCATTGAGTGTGTAGTGAGGGCCAGCCCACTAGTGCATATAGGTCGCATTGGTGGGTGTTAAATGGAGCATTGGTGACAAACCAGATGTGACCCTGGACTCCTGGAAATTTAACAGCCCCAAAACATAATTGACCCACCACTATACTTAACGGTGGGTATGAGGTGCCTCTTGTTAAATGCATCTGTGTTGCGATGCCAAACATGCCGAAGCTGTATCTTATCCTGGGGGGCAAAACCCAGTTGTGAGGTTTTTAACTTTTCCATATCTTGTGATGTTTTAATAATCACTCAGTGGTATATTCAATCGTTTGTGGATCTTGTAGCCATTACCAGATTTATGACGGTCGAGGACCAACTGTCGCTTTTGAACGCTTTCTTAATGGTGTTGGCTGACAAAAGGACATTGCATGCATGTTACCTCATTTTTATACCTTAGTGGAACAGGAAGTGATGTAATGGCTCAATATAGTTCTTTAAGACTTAGATTAACTTCAATAAGTAGAATATAATTGCTAGTCTAATTTTGGTAGATGTTATTTACAATAATATTTTAAGGTGCTATTGTGAAACCTGGAGGACATTGATTTTTAATTGAATAAATATGTTATTTTAGTTGGTTCCATTGACACATTAATGAAGTGAAGTATCTCTATAATTGTATTGTTTATATTTTTTACAGTATTGTTTGTGCATTGCCAGACAGGGGTGCCAGTAATTCTGCGCTATTCTACACAGTGCACCTTTAAAGATACAATGTCAGCGCTCAGATTAGATGGCACCTCTCACAAGGATAACAACAGTTTCTTAGTTCCTGCACATATGGTCGCTAACTCACCTGGTGTTGTGGTTCATGCATTCTCCTTGTGATTGTACCAGAGGAAGCACTAGTCGCTAACAAAGGGAGGTCCTGGCCGAATCACTATTAACTTAGATAGCCATTAAACTCAAGTTTGAATAGGGTGTTTTTAATATTATTACACAAATCATAGCATTGTACAAAGTTTTCAGGGACCCTTATTAGTTCAACAGCACCTCATTCACAAGCAGTGGACAAAATATGGACTGCTTCTTTAAGTTTAGGAAATTTAAATTAAGAACGTTTGAGACTTCAAGGATATGTGATTTTAAGTAAGAAATTAACCATTGGTGTTGCAATGTAATAAAACACATACAAACCATTTACAGCTGCATTGAAAAATGTCCTATAGAACACACAAAACCAATAGCATGCATTCCGAAATCCTTGTCAGTGTGTAAATAGGGGAACATATGATCAACCCCTGAATACCTACACATGACAGGGCCATACTTGCAAGTTTGTAGCTAAACATTTGAATGTACACATTTGACACAATCATCTTGAGCCATTCATCTCTAGTCACTTAAGAGAACATACTTCAGACTGAGCCTTAAATAAAATAACATGTTAATGGTCCCCAGGCCACTGAAGCCAAAATGTTTAATCAGGTCAGACCTGAACTCCAGTGCAAAATGGTGAGATGAACACGCCTCTATCATTATCGAGACCAAAAAACAGGATGTCCCATCAAAACCAAAGCAATCATTGTTTCTTCTTGTGAAAAGGGAGCTTTCTACGGTCCTTTTCTGCATTCCTCTTCCTCTTCACACTGAGGAATTTCTCCAGCTTGCCGCTCTTCTTCAACTTGCCGTACTTCTCCGCCAGATCCAGTTTCTTCTTGTCAGCTGTGAGAATGTAAAAAGTAAAAGGTATTTACATTTACATTATTCCATAAAACATTAAGTGTTGATAGGTAGGGCTGGGCGATATGGCCAAAAAATGATATCACGATATAAAATAGATATTTTTTCGATACGATATGTCTGACGATATATTGTATTGTCTGCTGTATAAAGAAATAAAAACAATACATACAAAAAATATGGATTGACCTTGTTATATTTCTGTTTTAGGTTAGTGCTGCCACTATCACAAATTTTCTAACAAATAATCTTTCATCTAATTTTTCGATTGGTCGACTAATCTAAATGACTAATTTAAAAAAAGTGTTTGTTTTTCATTGTGTCCATTTTATTTAAAACTCAACTGAAGGGCAAAAACATTAAATGTTACCTGTGCCATAAATAATATACATTTTACCAAATAAAAAAATTACAAAGTGGGATGTTTTCCACATTCCAAAAATATATTGCACAAAGTTGCAAAGCTCATTAAGTAAACTGTTCAAAAACATTATGTATTAATCTAAGCACAAGTATCTGCATTTCCATTAGGCTATACCATATTAGTCCGAGTCTGGACTAGCCTACGACGCTTCGCTTAGCTCCCCCCCGCTTAGCGCTGCCTAATAATGAATTGCGCTGAAAGCAGGCAGGCACAAAGCTATGCTGCTGCATTTACACTTGCGTGCACGACAGGGTTTAAAACATTACTGTCAAAGTCTAAGTAGCCTGTTTAATATCCAAAGACAGTGTACTTCTAATAAACAGTACAGACTAGCTTGCAGTTTCATTAATAATCATATACCTAACGTTGCATTTTTCTTTACTGTGATCGCATTTAAATGGGATAATGCTTCCCTGCAATATGAGGTGATTTGTTGCAACACAGAATCACAGCCTAAATTGCACGGAGCCACGCGTGCATATTATTGAGAAACACTGTAGAATCACAACTCCATTTTCCTCAAAGCAATTCTCCAGTAGAGTTGAAATGGCAAAATTCGAAATCGGTGTTCTCGTTGCTGTTTTCATGTAGCCTAATATTTGTAAAAAATTATATTACAATCCTCAAGGAAATGCGCACATTTAAGTACAGGAACGAACTAGTCGCTGCATACTGTATCTGTAGAAATCGGCATGAGGAACGCCCCATGAAAAGCCTCTGAAAGCCACCTTCAGGAAGGAAAGACAAATGTCAATAGTTTGCAATACTTCTACAGATTCTAATAAAACAATCAAATACCTTAACAGAATATTATATTAGGTCATCCCTGTTTGGAGAAAGTACTTAAAACAGACATTCTAATCTTACACAAAACGTTTGCAATGCTTAGTGCAAATGTGAACTGAACACAAATATGCAACTACTGAATTCGCTTTCACAAACGTGTTTCTTTCATTTTAGCTAATAAGGGAAGGAGACGTAAACTATTGACATTTGGAACAAATATTACAGATATGTTAGATGTTTCTTTGTTTCAGAACAAAACCAGCTGTTATGGCGATATGTCGATATGGGATATTCTTCTCGATATTATTTTCAAAAACTCGATAACGATAAATATTGAATTATCGCCCAGCCCTATTGATAGGTAAGTATAAATTCTTTGCACTTTCGCGGCTTCAAGTCTTGCAACTAGCTCATCGCAATATCTGAGGTGGTATTCAAGGCAAAGTCCTTCATGGGATACTTTTCAGAGCTTAACCCAATAGAATTAAGGACTTTAGCATTTCTCTACCTACTGAATGGAAATACACTTACATTTCTTCAGGAAAAAAGGTTTCAATCCCTGGCCCGCCATCTCTCTTCGTTTCCTCTTGAACTCCAGCTCCTTCTCCCTCTCCTGTTCCCATCTCCTCTTTACCCGTTCCTGGTTCGCCTGGAATTTGGAACAGTGGAATGGAATCAAGTTAAAAAACCCTGCTAAGCAATGATAACCTACCAATGAGGTGCTGAGTGCTCAGCTCCACTTGTGTGAATACAGCTGCATCACTTCCTTGTACTGTGGTCCTTGGTCAAAATTAGTGCCTGTAAATATATCCACTAATCACAGGCCTCAACAACCTTTTCCATTTAAATTAAGCATGAAAAAAACAAGGCGGTAGTCAACCTGAAAATGCATGTTTGTAAAACATTAAGATTACAACCTTCAGATGAGGTGACTTATTTCCTCCCCTCCCAATTCCCACTGACCCTTCCTTGTTGGCCGTTTCCCAACACCTTGGACAGATGCAGGATGGTGAGGGATATGGTTCATCCAAACAGGTCGCAGAGCCACCGATTATTTTTCGCTCTTCCTGAGCCCCATCAGTTTGACGCGTGATTCTTCATTATGTGCACACTGGTTTCCTTTATTATAAATGTATACTGTAATATTGTTTATAGCTCTTGTAACTGCCTTTCATTGATCTGTTGTCACATCTGTGATTGGTCAGCAAAACAGTAATAACAACCACAATAGTTTTTGTAGGATTATTTTCTATCCTATCCTGGACACTGAATGCTGAACTAGAGGTGATTTACAATTGTGACATAATGAAGGGAATTCAAGCAATCAATCCTGAAAGCTAATTGGATGACTCTTCTGGGTTTGTATGGCAACATTTATAACACTGACCTAGATGGTCTTAAGCATTAGTCTTTATCAAGCCATACAGGTTTCAATAGGACAAAGGCAGCTGGAATGGAGTGTCCAGACATTTTGCTGAAATTCACTGTTTTCTTGGAGCCATTCAGAGTAGTGATGGGACCAATTTAAATTTTTTTTTTTTTTTAATTTAACCTTTATTTAACCAGGTAAGTTGACTAAGAACAATTTCTTATTTACAGCAACGACCTGGGAGCAATTAGGGTAAAGTGTCTTGCCCAAGGACACAACAACATTTGGCTCAGTCGGGAATCGAACTGGTAACCTTCTGACTACAAGTCTGACTCCCAACCCACTGAGCCATCTGCGCCCAATACTGATACCAGTACTTGGTATCGGGCACGATACTGGGCATAAGTACTCGTACTTGTGAAAAAGGCTTGATACTCCAAGCCGATACTTCCTCCACATTTCAGAGCAATATGCTGTGCAACGGTTTACAGATTAGCCATAGATGGCCATAGATGTTTTCTTAAAGTGTCAGAGGGGGAATTTTAGCCTACTGTACAACGCAGTATATATATAGGATACAGTTGTATTGCTCAACCATGTAATGATTGGAACAGCAATACCAACAAACTGTTAAATCTGATTCTCATAAATGTTTCAATGAAAATGTAGCTGTATTCTAGCACTATGGGTAAACTTTGGGGGGGGTCAGTGCTCAGAGCATACGCCGCACAATGCATCAAATTCATCTGCATGGCTGTTTTCCCAGAAGGAAGCCTGTTCTAAATATTATGCACAAGAAAGCCCACAAACAGTTTGCTGAAGACAAGCTGACTAAGGACATGAATTACTTGAACCATGTCCTATGGTCTGATGAGACCAAGATTAACTTATTTAGTTCAGATGGTGTCAAGCGTGTGTTGCAGCAACCAGGTGAGGAGTACAAAGACAAGCGTGTCTTGCCTACAGTCAAGCATGGTGGTGGGAGTGTCATGTTCTGGGCCTGCATGAGTGCTGCCGGCACTGGGGACCTACAGTTCATTGAGGGAACCATGAATGCCAACATGTACTGTGACATACTGAAGCAGAGCATGATCCCCTTCTTTCGGAGACTGGGCCGCAGGGCAGTATTCCAACATGATAACGACCCTAAACACAACTCGAAGATGACCATTGCCTTGCTTAAAGAAGCGGAGGATAAAGGTGATGGACTGGCGAAGCATGTCTCCAGACCTTAACCCTATTGAGCATCTGTGGGGCAACCTCAAACAAAGGTGGAGGAGCGCAAGGGCTCTAACATCCACCAGCTCCATGAGGTCGTCATGGAGGAGTGGAAGAGGACTCCAGTGGCAACCTGTGAAGCTCTGGTGAACTCCATGCCCAAGAGGGTTAAGGCAGTGCTGGAAAATAATGGTGGCCACACATAATATTGACATTTTCACATAGGGGTGTACTCACTTTTGTTGCCAGCGGTTTAGACCTTAAAGGAGAAATCCGGGCAATTTCAACATGTAGCTGTGTTTTTAGGAAATTTGGAGTGCTGTCAGTAGCGAGACAAACTCAAACAATCTGTGTTGCTTATACTGTGTTATCCACATCTTCCAGTTTACACCCATTACGCTGAAACGGGGCAAGATTTAAAACGTGCGTTTAGCCTCGTAGTCCACACTAGTCGATTGTCGAACTCATACAATCCAATATTCCAAAATGTATTCTTTCCACAAAAAACGACTGGCAACACAGCTATGTGTTGAAATCGCCCAGAATTCTCCTTTAATAGCTGTGTGTCAAGTTATTTTGAGGGGACAGCAAATTTACACTGTTATACAAGCTGTACACTCACTACTTTACATTGTAGCAAATTGTCATTTCTTCAGTGTTGTCACATGAAAAATTATAATCAAATATTTACAAAAATGTGAGGGGTGTACTCACTTTTGTGAGATACTGTAGCTAAGCATTGTCAACATAAAGGCTACAAGACAATATTCCTGACTAGGTTAAGGCCCATGGGACTGTTGCCAACATCCCCTCGATGTGGCCATCTGATGAATATTGACATTAGAATGAAGAAAAGATTGATCGAGTGGAGAAAGAACCAAAGAAAATATAACAGATTCAAGCCGACATTCAAGCTCAAGGTCCAACATTTTCAAGTCGTGCCACCCATTGATGTCTGACTGAAAATGGGCTCCATGGTAAAAGACCAAGCAATACAGCACTAAAGAAACACAAAAAAAACCTGACTGCCATTTGCCAAATGCATGTGGACAAGCCAAAGTCCTTCCGAGAGAATTTCCTTTGGATAGACGAAAGAAAAATACATTTTTGGTAAATCAAAACAACTCCCTTTTTACCGGGGAAAAAAGTAGTTAAAAGAAATGAACACCATCCCTAAAAAGGATGAGAAGAAAACATTGGACCATTCCAAAGTGGCCTTGAGTCCTGGTGTACATCCCATCAAACATGTATGGAAATCACTAAAACTGGAAGTTAGGAAAAGGTACCCATCAAACCTGAAAAAACTGGAGTGGTTGGCCAAACTACCAGTTGAGAAGTGTAGAAATAAAATTCAGAGCTACAAACAGCATTTGATTGCAAGTATTCTCTCCAAGGCTGTTCAACGAAATATTAGGTTAAGGGTCCCAATATTTTTGTGTCTGCCATTTTAATTTGTTTTACTACTTAAATTAATATGTTATGTCATTAATCAAAAGCAAGTTTCTACTCAATTGAATGTGAAATAAAAAATGGTTTTATAAGTGTTCTAAGAAAATGTTGATTGATTTGAAAAGAAATGTGGCTGTATAATAATACATACAGTCACCATTTCAATTCTGAAGTATAGTTTAAGACATGAAGTTTATTTCAGTCTATGGAATACAAATACTACCAAGGGAAATGTTTTTAATTTAAGTAAGTAGCCAACCTTAGAAAGGTAATATGTGAAATACTACGTCACTTTTAAGACCAAATACCAAAAAGTACTCATGGATTTTGCCCTCCTGAGAAATTAAAATATGTATCGAACACCTAGTTAAAAAAATCCTGTCACAAATTGTCAACTAAAATGTCATGATCTTGACAAGCTTAGCTGTATCTGGCACAAGTTACAAAAATTAATATAATAATCTGACATGGTTGTCACCTAGCTACGTTAAGATGAGTACATTAACAATAAAAAACACCTACTAAATATAGTTGTGCTCAAACGTCTGCCTACCTCTGGAGAATGGGTCATAGAGTAAGCAGGCAAAAATATTTGTTTGCATTTCACATAGGATTCATATCCAACTGTAGGTCATAACAGAATGGCACAACCATAAAACAAAACATGGCAACAAAGAAAATAATGAAATGACCCATGTTCAAAAGTCTGTATACCCACAGTTGTCAATACGGTGTATTGCCCCCTTTATCATCAATGACAGCGTGCAGGTGTTTGTGATAGTAGTCTGATGCCCCGAATTATTGCAGCTGTCAGAGCTGTCCATTCGTCTTGGCAAAATGCCTCCAGGTCATGCAAAGTCTTTCGTCGTCTTGCATGAACTGCACGTTTGAGAGTGGCTTGATGATATTAAGGTCAGGAGACTGATGGCCACTCCAGAACCTTCACCTTTTTCTGCTGTAACCACTGAAGGATCAACTTGGCCTTGTGCTTAGAGTTATTGTCATGCTGGAAAGTCCAAGCTCAACGCATGCGCAGCTTTCATACAGAACAATGCAAAATGTCTGCCAGTATCATCAGATAACATGCTGCATTCATCTTGCCATCAGTTTTTAACGTGCCCCAAAACATCAGTGAACCACCACAATGCTTAACAGTGGGGATGGTATTCTTTTCACTGTAGATGTTGTTACCATAAAAGCTCTATTTTGGTGTTGTCACTCCAAATTACAGTGTGCCAGAAGCTGTGAGGCGTGTCAAGGTGGTGGGCATATTGTAACCAGGCTTTTTTGTGGCACTGGTGCAGTAAAGGCTTCATTCTGGCAACTTGAACATGCAGCTCATTTCTGTTCAAATATCATCATATTATGATCTTTGAAACAACCACACTGCCTTTTTTCATAGCAGCCTGTAGTATGTCTCCTGAGGATACCTGTAGGTTTTTCTTTGTATCCCAAACAATTATTTTGCCAGTTTTGACTGAAATCTTTCTTGGTTTACCTGACCCTGGCTTGGCATCAACAGATCCCTGAATCATCTACTTCTTAAGTGATTGAACAGTACTTACTGGCATTTGCAAGGCTTTGGATATCTTTTTATATCCTTTTCCAACTTTATGCAGTTCCAGTAGCTTATTTTACAAGTCTATTCACGTTCTTTTCTGCTCCCCATGGCTCAGTATCTAGCCTGCTCAGTGCATCCACATGAGAACTAACAATCACATTGACTATTTCTACACAGAATGCAATTTAAAATGCCACAGGTGTGGGAAATTAACCTTTAATTGCCATTTTAAACTGTGTGTCACCTTGTGTGTCTGTAACAAGGCCAAACATTCAAGGGTATGTAAACTTTTGATCAGGGCCATTTGAATGATTTCTGTCATCAGTATGGTTTAGAAAGGATCCAAACAACTGTGTTATAATTAATGGCTTTATATGATCACTATCCTTACATAACAGATTTTTTGCATGAAAAGTCATATTGTCAAAACCAATGCTGACATTTCACAACTGCTGCCAGGGTATGCAAAAATGAGCACAACGGTAGCTAAAATGTGAAGGTGGGCGCATGTTTTCTGCAGTTAACTCACCATTCGTTTCAAGAGAAACTTAAGGTCATCCTTGCTCTGGTCGCTTAGTCTTGATTTCTTAAGCTTCTTCTTGATTACCTATATAGCACAAACAATAGCACAATAAAATTGAGGGTGGTAAATAAAGACTTTGCAGAAATCATATTTATCATCACTTGTGTCATAGCCTGGTCTAGTGGTCTAAGCTCCTGACTGGGTTACGGGGGCATGGACCACACGTGCCCCTGGGTTACGGGGGCATGGACCACACGTGCCCCTGGGTTACGGGGGCATGGACCACACGTGCCCCTGGGTAACGGGGGTTCATGCCCCAGTTTGGTTTGGTGCCTCCCTCTCTCCCTAGCTTATTCCTTCATTTAAAAAAAATATATTAATAATACACACACACAGGTCAGCCATAACATTATGACCACTGACAGGTGAAGTGAATGTCACTGATGATCTCACTCACATGGCACATGTCAAGTGGGTGGGATATATTAGGCAACAAAATACACACACAAACACACACACACACACACACAAAATTATATGGGGGAAACAAATCTGGATTAGACTTCACACCTCTTTTTCATGTTCTTTTATTTCATTGATGAATTTGTATGTTTTCTCAAAGATCTCCGGTTTGTATTCACCAGAAAGATCATCGAATCTTGGGTCCCTTGACACCTGGAAGATGTAAATATATATATATATATATATTCTACATAATTACAACATGCATAAGGATGGGTTAAGAGAAACATTTTGGAGATTATGTCATTCAACATAACAATTCGAAAGTTTCTTACGGTTTTCTTGACATTAACAACTTGTCTGAGAAAGGGGACACGCCTCTTTGCAGAAATTTCCATAGGCCTAGCAAATAAAAACAAACAATGTTTAAATAAAGACTGTTAGAAGTTTGAATACATGCATCTGACCTAGAATTCCTAGCAGTATTGATAAAGAGCAGAAGTACCAAAAAATATTTAAATCGATAGGATTTAACTTCAATAGCATCCCGGTTAAGAACTGGACCGACGTACACAGGCTAGGGCTGCACAATTAATCAAATATTAATCATGATCACGATTTTGGCTTCTCACAATCAAGCAATATTTAACCCTTCAAAGACCCCCAATTCTCTAGAGCATGAAGATCAGATGAAAAGAATGAGTAGTGGATCAAAACTGTGGGTTAAACACAGCCATGAGCTATAGCCCCTCAAGTTCAGGCATGTTTTTTAGACGAAAATGACAAAATAACAACTCTGCAATGACGTAGGACATCATCCTGCACAACACCAACAATTTTTTAAAGTAAAAAATAGCAGGGATTTCAAAAACGTATAGAAATATAGTGAGAAATGGGAACAGCATTTTGATGTTGACTTGTTTGTATGGCCCACAAACATTGCATGTCAAGGAGCCCTGGGGGCTTGATAATATGCATTGAAAAGCCTCATTCATCATTGTTTACATGCTTTTACACAAACAAAATATTGTTTTAATTTTTTTATTCTTTAAGGAGATGCACTGAATTTTGGTGAATAAGAGGAACCATTTTATTTTGATGCACATATTTGTACATTAGCAGGAATATAGCACAATATGGATGTGAAAGCAGTTATAACTATCCTATGTGACAATAAAATTTGTTTTGTTTAAAATCAACAAATAATCCTGATAATTAATCATGATCAATATTGATCAAAATAACCGTGATGATCATTTTGGCCATAATTGTACAGCCCACACAGGCTATTATAGACAGGGTGGTTTGAATCCTCAATGTAGATTGTTTGATAGCCATGGTATAATAAGGACTAAGACAAGGTGGTGTAGTACATGTACTGTTTGGACACAGCACTTAGTTGTGGTATATTGCCATTATATCACAAAACACCAACATGCCTTATTGATTTTCATAAACAAGTTGCCAATCCAATTAGTGCAATAAAAATGTGATTAACACACAAATACAAACCCAATTCCGAAAATGTTGGGGCAGTATGGAAAATGCAAAAAAACAGTCATTTAAAAATTCTAAACACTCTGTATTATATTAAAAACGCATTATTAACACAGTATGTGAAGTTTTACTTTGAGTAAGTGTATAGTGAAAATATACACTAATTTCTAATCTGATGACTGCAACACACAGTAAAAGTTGGCACAGTTGATGCCATGGGCACTGACACACCCATATCATGACAGGTGCTGGATTTGACCGGACACTGATAACAGCTTGGATGATCCTTTTCCTCTTTGGCTAAGAGAAAACAATGAATATTTTGTCCAAAAACTATTCGAAATTTTGACTCCTCTGACCCCACAAAACACGATTCCACTGTGCTACTGTCCATGTCAGATGAAGCCGAGCCCAGAGAATTCAGCGGCATTTCTGGACAGTGTTAATGCATGGCTTCTGCTTTGCATAGTAAAGCCTTAACTTGCATCTCTGGAAGCAGTGGTGAATGGTGTTGACTGACAAAGGTTTACCAAAGTGTTCCTGAGCCCATGTCACGATATCCATTACAGACTTGTGACGTTTTTTTCAGACAGTGATGTCTGAGAGATCGAAGATTACGAGCATTTAGAAGTGGTTCTGGATTCCTGTACTATATTAATTATATTGTGCACTGTAGATGAAATGCCAAAAATCCTACCAATTTCTCTTTGGGAAATGATTTTATGAAATTGTTGGATTATTTGCTTACGCATCTTTCTATACTCACAATGTTAAAGCTGAAATCACAAACTTTTCATGACCCGGAAACATTTCTGCCTCACTTCACCGGAAAACCTGATTGCCCATGGTATGATGTCAGTTCACTGTCAATGCCCCATGCTACCATGTAAACATTATTAGAAAATAAGAGAGCATTACCTACTAAAAGAAGCATTGCCTCATCAGCATCACTGTTTAAACCTCTCTGCTCCTTCAGTTACTTTCATCATGGATAGCAAGCTGCACCAATGTTTGAGTTTTGTCACAGTGTTTATCAAACTCCCTTTTAGCAATTTGCTAGAGTTCAAGCACCTGAATGAAGCCTGTATGTTATTATTATTATTATTATTGTTAATATTATTAATATAAGTATTATTACAAAATTAGGAGCACAAGATTAAAATAATAAGACCCTTCACAGGGTCTTAAATGTGGCATTACTCCCACATTTCTTCTCCTGATTAAATAACAGACCTTAAACATGTCATGTATTACTACGGTATTTAAACCTTCTTCCACCGAGACAATTTCCCATGGTTTATTACATCAATACAGTTCAGGGCGTTTATAGTACAGTATATTCTGCAGATTTTTACAATGGGTGCAAACAATTTGGGACTTGACTCTCTCTCAAACATAAAGCCCAAATCAGCATTATTCAACTCTGGCCATCATAGCATGTTCCACTCCATTTTTTAATTGCAAGCCAGACTAATCTACACCTGGTACACCAGGTGGGTGCAATTAACGATAAGGTAAAACAGAAAACCAGCATGCTCTGGCCCTCACAGGATAAGAGTTTAATACTAGTCTACAGTGTTATTCACAAGGTAAACCAATATGCATAAAATTAAACACATCATTCCTTCTAATGCAAAGTAAACATAATGTCACATTACCTATTCTTGTTAAGGCGTTTCTTCTTTGCAGGTCCTTGTTTTACCTTGGTTGCTCCATATGCTATTTCATTATAAACTTTTGTCCCCACCTTATTTTGAAGCTCCATGATTTCCTCAAAAGTCATAGTTGAAAGCTCTGTGGAGGTGATTAGAAAATGAAGCTCTTGCATAGTATACACTTACATTATGATTCACCAGTGGAGAATCTTTAAACTGTTTTGGGGGTGAAAAATATACATTAAAATGGACTGTTTTAAAGTTTCAGTATGGTTACAATAGACAATGTCTTGAAAAAGTATTCAAACCAATTCTCTGAATTACAAATGGTACACTGAAAATCCGTTGTGGTTAATATTTTAATGTAAATCACTGATACTTAAGGTGACATGGGTTTATCTCAGAAAAATAACTGAAAGACAATAAAATGTGTTGCTTGCATAAGTATTCACCCGACACATTTGGTAGTGCCACCTTTCACTAGAATACAGTAGTATTTTTATTTATTTTTAACAAATATTTCTCTTTATATTTTTCTCTTTATAAAACCAATGTCACCATTGTACATTGTACATACTGTGATTTATAATGAAATAAATAAGAGAATTGGTCAGGGGTTTGAACACTATTGCATGGCACCGTATTTTGAATAGTTAAAGTTAAATAGGGTTACACAATTTGTACTTGATAAAAAACATTTCCAACACATCAACTGACCAAAACATTGATTGAGACTGCAGTTAAAATGTTCTATGGTTTACCTTTTTTAATGTCGTCTTCAGTTTGTAATTCTGTTCCATTGTCCATTACAGGTTGTGCGGCATCGTTATCAGAATCCTCACTACCTGTTTGCTCTTCATCGCCATCATCAGTACCAGCATCCTCTTCATCACCAACATCTTCCTCCTCACTATCCTCTTTAGGAGCTTCTCCACTACTTAAAACGTCCTCCTCTCCCTCACTTCCAGACTCTTCTTGTTCTTCGTCCATAACACCTATAGAGCTCTTTTTACTAAGTAAAGCAAAATTTTGCTCCAGCTCTGAATCTTCATCACTACTGTCAGAGTTTTTATTTGACAGACTTTTTGTGTTTTCTGACTTGTTTCCCACGCAAGATTCAGGGAGAACACGTTTTTGCGTTCGCTTCATGGTTGCTTTTGGCATGGATGCCGTAGTGAACTAAGCTGAAAAAAATAACATTGGAGTTAACTAAAGGACTGCCGTTAAAAGCTAACACACAATGACGATTTTCTGAAATATGTTGAATCAATTAGTTAGCTAACCTAGTTTGAGATTTTGAACATTAACAACGAAGGTAAAACATTACTGCCAAAACAACATGCATGCCCAGCAAGGTAGAAACAGAAAGTTTGCCAAATAAAACTAATGAACCATATTTTTTGAATTACGGTAAAACACAAAGCCAATCCTATAGGTTGGACGTTATGTTTTGGGGGAAAATCAAGCTATTCAGTTAGTACATTCATTTACCTATCTGGTGAAATGCTGAAAGAAATGTTTACAACGCATCCCGGGACCTGAAACTGCTCCCCTCGGTATACAAATCTACTCGAGTCCAAGGCTTCACATAGGCCCTACTCCTGCATTCACAACGAAAGAGTTCGCTCGCTAGCTCAAGGTTTATAGTTACAATATATATTATGTAAGCTGTCGGCTAGTCCGCTATCACCAATTCAAAACTGATAACAATGAATATAACACGGTATTTTGAATTAATTTAAGTGGGTACTTACATTCATATGAACACGATCTTAAAAACCTAACAACGCTAGTGTTAAACAGTATAAGGCATTCTCTTCACGTGGGTAACCTACTACCGACCATAGACCGTATGTACCGACCACTACAAGGGATGTGTTAATTCCATCAAAACGTTTCATTTGTGAAACATTTCTACAACAGAAAACAGAACGAAGCGAAAGAGTGCACGAGTTTTATCCAATAGAACATCCAGGGAAGCTACCCTGTTGCCAGAATAAAATAGCAAAAAAGAAAAAATCTTACAGTTTTTTAAATATATTTTTATTTATAATAATTTCAGCAGAAAACAAGTTCAGACAAAAGAAAATAGATATGTACTTTTAAAAATCTTACTACCCCTCCCAAGGCGTCCCAACAAACCCAATCTAAAGCACAATAAAATACCGATTTATACTGCGGGCGGAGGCTTTGTCAGCCGCTGCGGCGGGCTGTAGGGACCGGTGTTACGGTTCAACTGGTTTTCGGATTAACTGGTGATCTTCCAGATGCGACGTAGGCGTGGCGTGAGAAACCCAGGTAAACAATGAGACATCTAGGTGCCTGTTTCGATGCCTGTTATAAATAATGCAAACGTCAATAAATCGTTTAAACGTTCATGTTGTAATTCTTATTTGTGACACCTCACAGTCCCGTTTCATGTGTTGTAAGTAAGTGTATTTAAACAGTCTGAGGTGTTTATTAACGCCGCAGCTCGAACGCAGAGTTAAGACCGCTGTTAGCAAAGTGCAGCGCGCACAGATTAATTTGTGGTACAACATCAGTACCTACCATCGGTAATAGGCTATGCTCATATCGTTTAGACCTACAAATAGATATTCGTTAACATGGGCAACACAACAGTTGAGGTGTAAAAAAGAAAAAACAATGTTTCTACTTGTGAACATTGTACACGAAGCTCTAGGTCATGTTACAATAGGAAATCCATTGACCCAATACTTTGACTAAAGAAAAGACAACAATGAACAATGGAAAAAAATATTGTTTATTTTAAAATATACAGCCCTTACAAAAA
>JACXGM010022528.1:0-16660 GCA_016801145.1 Umbra pygmaea | reverse complement strand
CATCAATGTGAGCTACAACATCAATGTGAGCTACAACATCAATGTGAGCTACAATATCAATGTGAGCTACATCATCAATGTGAGCTACAACATCAATGTGAGCTACAACATCAATGTGAGCTACAACATCAATGTGAGCTACAACATCAATGTGAGCTACATCATCAATGTGAGCTACAACATCAATGTGAGCTACAACATCAATGTGAGCTACAGCCCCTCAGGGGAGGTTTGGGAAAATATACGAAAAAGGTACAAGGGTAAAGTGCTCGGCAAAGTTATCTGATTTTGGAAAGTTCCTAAATAAAACCTAAATTATCAGGTAATGAGAGTTTATAATGAACTAGTTACCATAATTAGTGATTGCTTACCCTTACTATTAATTTCATAACTCACTGGTTAGTTATGATCTCCCTTTACCTGGTCATTTTGGTTTTAAGTAGGAACTTCCCAAAACATTTGAACTCAGCCGAATCCAAGTACTTTTACTTTGTACATTTTACAACTCTGTTTTAGAACCATTGCTTTGAAGTAATAAGCCAAAGAACACTTTATGTGTTTGTATACTCTGTCTTACTCACTTGTTTTCTTTCTCAGGTTCCAATTAAGCTTAGGAGTTGTCTTAATTAAGAGGGGGTTCTTTTCGTGGGGGTGGGATTTTAACAAGGTTATTTGTATTGTCATGCGTATCCTGGGCAGATCATTGAAAATAAGAATTGGTTCTCAACTTATAATAGAATAATTGTGGTAGATATTTTATCATGACTGTGATAGATGTGTAATGGTGATTTTAAAAGACCTAGTTTACACAACCGATCAGAAAATGATTTGCACATTTCAAGCAACTGTGAATGACAGCGGGAGAGAGATATAATTTGTGCTACTAGGCTATACAATGCGTAGAGAGGAAAACAATTGTATGCCTCAACAATTTACAGAAAATATAAATAAAACGATTGGTAGAACAATAGTACCAGGCAACTTGATTCAAACAACTGTTTGCATAGAGAAGTATTTCAGCAAACAATTCCAGATGTCTCTGGTTTTCAGCTACATAATTGATATCTTTCTAAAATCTATGGCCAGCCAATCACATTGCTAGCCATGCCATGACACATTACTAAATAGTCACGACTTGATGTTGCCTTGGTATATAGTCTAGATGACAAGTATGCTAATATCAATGGGCCTGCCACCAGTATGTTGACATCAGCTGCGGTCAGTGGATCTTAATTGGGGAGGACGGGCTCGTATTACTCTCGGAACCGGAGTGAATGGAATGGTGCGCAACGAACAAAACCAATAGTTTTTTTGATTTGCACACATTCCATTCACTCCGGTTCTGAGCGTAATACGAGCCCGTCCTCCCCAATTAAGAGCCACCGACCGCGGCTGGTTGACATACTAAAGTTTGTGCTTTAATAGCTAGCTATCACTTTGTCACGAAAAAACTCTTTGTTACAAATCGTATGGCTACATCAGCGTTTACATCGGCAACAATGTTGTTGTGGTGAGTGAATCTTAATTAATTTTTTATTTTTTAGATGGTTTATTTGGAATTTGATGTTGAGACTTGAAGCGAGAGCAATTGTCCGTCATGTTTTTTATTTTTGCCAGCTCCTCAGATTTGGCGTAGTCATACTTGAGTGATTAGTCAACATTCACAGTGCGGATATCAGGTAATTGTCTTGAAAGGCTTTTTTATCCAATCACATTGCAGATATTTCTGAACCCATTTTATGTTTCTTATTGAGGACAGGTACAGTACAAACATCGCAGGTGGTGGACAGATTAAAAGACACTGCTACATCAGGCAAAACAAGATTATGTGCATGCAATTAGACTGGCAGACAGGCTGGAAGTGTTTGCAGTTTTATGCTCTAATTGCCTATTTCACTGAAGCATCCAGGGACCTTCAGTAGAGCACTTAAACTGATCTCAAAGCATGGACACACACTCGCATGAATAAACAAACACACACACACACATCTGTCTATCACAGAGCGGACCACTTCCCCAGCACTGGCACTAGAGTGTTGCATCCTAAATGGAACACTAATACCTTACTTACAATGTAGTGTACATGCTATATATTGTGAATAGATGGCCATTTGGGACTCAGATTATGCAGCAGGCAGTTTTTTTCAATGTAACTCTAAAAAGACTGTCTATGCTAATGCGTTGTTTGCAGCTTGGTCCACAGCACAATGGCTTCATTCCAAATTGCCACCTTTTCAATTTGTAGTGCACTACGTTCAACCATGGCCAAACAGGTATTGGTCCGCTAGATAGCAGGGTGCCATCTGGGACCCAGGCAGTGATTTTTGACCTTAGAATGAGGGTGGGATTTGCACACATGCAACTATCATAGGAACATTCCAAGTAAAATTGGATATCTACATACATGTAGATAAGCCTGGCAGAATTTGTGAAAAAATCTGCCATTTTCGGAAAATTTGACTGATCATGCAGATTATTTTTCTCCTTTTGTTTACGGATTGTGGTCAGGTGAAGCCATTTATTATCATACCATATATTATCACCCTTTTAAAATAATAATGATAGCTGAAATCACCCAAGTGGCCCTGATCAAGTGTTTAAATATTTTTTAATTATTAGTCTGATAATATAATATTAATATAATTAATTAATACTAATCAATTAATTATTGATTGAAATTCATGTCTGTGTACATATAGTCGAATCAGAAAGATATTTATTGCCAAGTATGTTTTACCAAACAGGTTTCTTTAGGTTGCAGGAAATGAGTGTTCATGAGGCCTACTGCTAAAGGAAAGAAACGGTTCTTGTGGTGGGAGGTCTGGGTCCTGATTGACCTGAACCTTCTGCCGTGGGAAGCGTTCTGAATTGTCCATTTATGGGGTGGGAGGGATCGGCCACAATCTTAGTTGCTCTTCTCCTAGATCTGGAGGGCATTCAGATCCAGGTTGTTCTGGCTGCATCAGGACACCAGATGGTCAATCTACAACCTATAGACGGACTCATCTCCATTTGAAATTAATCCAGTGAAGGTGGTGTCATCTGCAAACTTTAGGAGCTTGACAGATATGTGACCGGATGTGCAGCTGTTGGTGTACAGGGAGAAGAGTAGGTGTGGTAGGACGCAGCCTTAAGGGGAACCGGTGCTGATGGTCAGGGGGTCCAGAGAATTGTTTCCCTAGCCTCAAGTGGTGCATCCCGACCAGTAAGAAGAAAACCAGGAAGGAAGGACCGCCTCACAAGCATTCGTCCACGCGCAACATTACTGGCCAGCAAAGAGGATGCAGATGCCGATCAAGAAGGTGAGCCCGGCCCTATCTCTAACCCTGTTTTTTTATTTATCCCAGTAGGTCATCTGGAAAGCTCAACTGGGAAAACATTGCTGGGGACATGTAAAAATGTTGGACGACATGCCCCGATCGCAGGAGAGGCTACCGGACTCCTAGTTCCTGGTACGCCTCGACCTATTATACTACAGAACGAAGCGGTGGGGTACCCCATCAACCCCCTAGTTGCCCCTCAGTCTAAGGTCTCCATTATCTTAGAAGCAGCTCACACCCCCCCGTCACCGTTGATACCATTGCCACTCATTGACATGGATATCATGGGGCCCATACCCCAGTCGGTACGGGGCCACGTGTATATACCTGTGCTGGTGGGCTATGCCAACCGGTATCTCGAGGCAATACCACTAAGGCGGGCCACCTTTAAGACAGTTGCCAAAGATCAGTTTCAGGTTTTAAGCCAGGTGATATCCTGATGGATCAAGTCCTGCCTTTACAGAACTACTGTATGCCGCCTGCTACAAATCAACCACCTATGTATGTCGGTGTATCAACCACAATCGCAGTCTGATGGACAGATTCAACCAGACACTGAAAATAATGTTATGACGGGTGACCACAAACGTTGGACGAAATTGGGATCTAATGATTCCCTATATACTGTTTGAATTCAGGGAGATACCCCAGGCATCCACAGGGTTCTCACCATTTAAACTCCTATACGGGAGAACACCGGGGGGATTACTTAATGTGGTCAGAGAAGCATGGTAGCAACAGCCATCACACCATCGTACCATTTCAGAGCAAGTGAGAGAGATGCGCAAACACATGGATAGAATCCAGCCTATTGTGCGCCAACATATGAAAGAGGCCCAAGGACACCAAATGCGCCATTATGTCCACCAGTCAGAAAGTTTCAGCCGGGAGATCAAGTGGAACACTTCGGTTCTGTATCGATTTCTGCCACCTGAGCGACGTGTCCAAATTAGATGGATATCCTATGCCTAGGGTAGACGACCTCATAGAACAGCTCAGTGGAGCACCATCTGCCAGAGAAAAAAAATCTGATTTTAGCACTCCCAGCAGTCGTTTGCAATGTCATGTTCTGCCTTCTATCTGCACGGGGCACCTGCCACCTTCCAACGATTAATGGACGAGGTTCTGCAGCCTCACCAGGACTACGCAGCCGCCTATTTGCATGACGTGGTGATACGCCAGCATATGGGATCAGCACACGACACGCCTCCTGAAAAGTCTGGATGCATTGTGCAAAGCCGGCCTAACTGCCAACCCCAGTAAAGGCCATCTAGGCCTGTCTGAAGCACGGTATCTGGGGTACCTTATCTGGTCAAGCCCCAGCCCCAGAACACCAAACCTATTATGGATTTTCTAGCACGAGGACGAAAACACAGGTATGTGCCTTTTTGGGGTTGGCGGGATATTACAGATGGTTTGTGCCCAACTTCTCCTCCACAGCTGTACCCCTTACAGATGCAACTAAGAAGGGCTAGCCAGAGAAGGTGGTCTGGACTCCGGACATGGAGAGGGCATTCCATATGCTACAAAAGGTCCTGACCGCGGCACCGGTACTGTGCGCCCCCGACTTTGACCATTCCTTCCTTGTCCAGACAGATGTGTCAGAGATGGTGATAAGGACGGTGCTTGCCCTGGAGTGGGAATTTAATACCCAGTTATCTACCTGAGTAAGAAACTGAAACCCGCGAAGACCAGGTACGCGGCAATAGAGAAGGAACCTATCTGGTGGGCACTGCACAAACTGCAATATTATCAACTGGGCTGGCGCTTCACACTGGTGAAGGACCATGCGCCCCTACAGTGGATGCATCGGGCCAAAGACACCAACGCTTGTGTCACCAGATGGTTTTTAGCCCTGCTGGACTATTCCTACTCGGTTGTGCACCGGGCCGGGTCTCTCCATGGAAACGCTGACGGCCTGTCGCGGGTGCACACATTGGGGTCGTGTTTTGTGGCATAGGGTCCCCCATTCTCCCCAGGCCAGCGTTGATGCTTTTGGTGAGGGACTGAAAAGAATCAGAAACGTGGCAGCTACTAGAGGAAGTACGGGGACATACAACTGGAGGCTGAGCAACTGTCGGAGTTTGGCTAATGAGGGGAAGGAATTAAAAAGGGGGCATGGAGAGATAGGACTGGCTAATGTTTGGTTTGATGGTGTTCTTCTGTTCTCTCCCACATGTACCCGACAAGGCAGATGGTGAGAGATACAGTGAGAAGCGCCTGCAGAAGTTTTGTTGTTTTAATTGAGGGGCTCTTAAGTATGTTAATTCAAGCCAAAATGTCTGTATTACCCTGCACGCGAAAAATATATGGTCTGTAGTTTCAACATCAGATTCACAGAATGAGCACATATCATTAATATTGAAACAAAGCCTAAGTAATTCTTTGGAGGGATAAATGTTGTTCATAATTTTGAAATGTGTTTCTTTCGTTTTAGGTGGTTTAGTAAATTTTAGACACATCGTTCTCAGTTTATTTATAAAAAAATTGTCAAATCTGCGTAAGATGTCTTTTTTTGTTTTGAGTTCCAAAGAAAAATACTCCAATGAAACAGTTCCTCATGAAACAATTGTTATATTTTTTGTCCAAAATTGACAATGCTTGATTGCTGGTGGGGCCAGTTGCGGCTGTATAAGTTGATGCTCCATTAAATTTTGTGTCAGAAATACAAATTAATTTGGTAGTGGTTTATGCATTCACAAAGTCGGATTTGAAAGTGTTAAAATTGTGTTCAGTGCAAAATTCCTCGTAATCCAACAAATGGCCACTAGCATCCATCAAATCAGTTATGGGCCATATATTTTCTTCAAACCTTATTTCGTTACAGTATATATCTGTTGTTCCAGAGTATAATGGTATTAGGTGAAAAGTTGTGTACATACTGTATAACATTTTCCAGTATATCAATAACTGTTTGTGGAACTCTGATAATTATAAGGGAAGTTTAATAATATCAAAATCTGCTGTAAGATGTTTCAATCCTCCAATTATATTAAATATATGATTTGGGATACAGTACCAAAGGGAATTGCTATGTTTTATCCAGGATTTCAACCAATTTATTTTCAAGCTTCTAATGAGGCACTCAAAATCTAAAACCTTAGGCCTCCGTCTTTTATTTTTTTTACCTAATTGCTTTTTTATATTATATGATTTGTTTATCTAAATTTTATTTTGATTAATTTGATCCATAGATTTTATTAATTTCTTTGCGATGGCATGAGAATAGGTTGGATAAAATACATCTTGATAAACTTTTTTGTTTAGATAAATTCGACACAGAATTGATAATTCTTTTAGGAGCCATAAATTAAATTTTCGCTTTACATTCTTTTAGTTTGTTTTCTACATTCAATAATTGACTTAGTTTTGAGTCCTTGGTAAGGTGGGCTCTCAGGTAATTGATTTCTGATTTGATAGGGATATTACAGATACTATATAGTGGTGTGTCATGTATGGAGAATTGTTTGCATTTTTGAAAGTTTATGTTAACCCTGAAGAAGATTTTCTATTTTTTTTCAAAAGTTGTTGGGACTTGATGTCTACTTTCAGAAATATTGTTGTGTCATCCACTAATTGGCTGATGATAATATCTCTACCCAGCACATTTCATTTTTTAATCTCGTTGTAGTTTTTTATATAAATTGCTAACATTTCAGTGACTAATAAGAACAAATATGGTGAAATGGGCACCCTCGAGGGATTCCTACATTAATCAAAAAGCTGGGAGATGTTCCGTTAGGTAATAGAACACAACTGCTATTTTTCTTAGATAGTCCCTTAACGAGATTTCTGAATTTATTTGCAAAACCAAGGTGTTCAAGTATCATTATTACAAACGGATCCTCCACTGAATCAAATGCCTTATGGAAATCTAAGAAGAAAATCAACCCATTATCCTCAATTAGATTCCTGTATTCAATTATGTCCATTACCAGCCTTATATTATTGTGGATGGATCTTCCTTTTAAGAAGCCTGATTGTGTGTTCTCCAATAAGATGGGAAATCCCTGTTTGAAGACGAACAGTGAAAATATAGGTTAGGAGTTTGTAATCTGAGTTTCTAAGAGTAATAGGCCTCCTTTTTTCTATTAATCTTGGGTCTTTATTTGGCTTTGGAATTGAGACGATAATCCCTTGTCTCATTGTGGGTGGGAGTATTCAGTGTTCCTAGACACAAGGATAATTTTGAATTATTATTTAATTCATAATTAAACCGAAGAACTACATTCTGTGCTTGGTCTCCCTTCCTCTCCAACATCAACTACAAACAACCAAGACCTTAGTTTGTGACAATACAGGACATTCGCAAAAGTGCAGCATTTGACACACAGACTGACTTGTACATACACACACATTTCCTGTGTAATCCAAAAGACCAACTGTCATGTAAATATCTTTCAATCCTTCCAGGAACTGAATCACTGTAAGTTTTTGTATAACGCTGCCTGGATGTTTTCATGAGGTCAGATGTCAAACAATAAATATGTGACAGGGATTGTGCCACATGTTCTGGCATGTTTTTTAGAATGCCTATCCTTTGAACTAAAACGCTTCATATTTTATAAGCCCTTTCATGACGGGAATGTTATCACAAACCACATCCAAGTCTGATCTTGGCATAAACATAAAAACAATATGATCCCTCAAAACCAAAACATGTCCTTGTTTCTTTTTAGGCGGGATGTATAGTATTTAAAAAGGTCAAGAATAAAAAATACGTTTGAGGCACAACCCTAGTCGAGACACCAGGCTGACGCAGTTAACCTATTGACAAAGACTGACATTTACTGAAAGGAAGCTTGGCCAGTGTTATCATAATGTTTAAGGTCAGCATACAGTAAGTGTACAGAACAGCAACATTCCATCTGCTGAAGTATGACAGGAAAGGCTACAGAAACAGCCATTCATTTCTCTTGTGGACAAAATGGCCCTGAATTCCAAAATGCAACACTTCTAACCCCATTAACCTCTGCACATTGTGCACTAAATGTGGGGTAGGGTGCTGTTTTGGATACATCTACAGTATTGGAAGAAATGTCATTCTACAGTATTGAACCTGTTAAAATCCACCCCAAATTCAACACAATGTCTTGGCATGGGGATTGGACAGAGAGCCAGCAAGGGCCTTGTGGGTACTTACGTCAGCTCTTCCTTCCATTGTTGTATCATGCCATTCTGCACTGGAGATAGAGAAACAGCTGGCCAGCCAGGAAGGGAAAACATGAGCCTATCGTGTTTCCAGAAAGCTATCTGAACCTGTCTGTATCCAGCACCTCAGGGTTTCGATTTAGGATCAGCGCTGCCTTTTTCCCATCACAGTAAATGAGAAGTTATGGGCAAGTGCAACCTCCCCCTAGATCAGCAATTCTGCTTTGAGCTCCTGGATACATACTGAGCTCATCACATAACAGGACGGTGAGTTTTAACATACAACATGGAGTCAGCCATTTAAAGCCAACACCAATGATACATCTCAGATTGGATTGAGCTAATGTATTGACCATATGTCAAAGACAGGTCAAGGTGGCTCTGAGTGTAATTAGTATTGGACTTGCTTTGGATTTTTGTAACCCTGGTTAATTGAGTATTGAATGCCATTTTGGTCAATCAATCCAAAAAATTAAACAAGTCGCATCGAAAAGTGTTATCTGACAACTCTTACGGTGTAAGTTGAGGTGTGTCTGTATATGCAGAGGTCCAAACATCATTCAATATAATGGTTGTCTCAGAGGCTGGTTTAGTCATTAACCAGGTCTTTTCCAAGTTAACTCAATGCCCTTATTCACCTAGCAGCTATTAGCACTACAAACCGGAGCGTCTCTGAAGTGAGAATGTGCCGGTGAGGCAGTCCTAGCTCATCTCCCTGCATAAATATTGTTCTATATTATTGATTGCATTACAATAATTTACTGTACATGCTTAAATTCACATCTCCACGATATACAGTACACGCCCTTTGTACATTGGGAAAATATAAATGACTAAATTCATCTTCGGAGATGACAGAGATATTAGTGAATATGAGCCATGCAATAATGCCAGACAACAAATTAACATCAGTTTGATGAATGGTCGGCTCTAGAGAGAGCGGGTGCTTTTAGGCACGAATATCAACACACAATGCAACACACACTTACACAAACACACACACAGCACTCTACTGGTACTGTTCAGTAAACCCCCCCAGATTTAGACATGATATCTAATGTGTTTGTAGGGAAATAGTATGCTAATTGGGATAAATACTGATTCTTGCACAATACGAGGAGAGTTTCAGGCTTATTCATGTAATTAGTGACTTATTGCATCCACTCATTACTATCCTTTTTTTTTTTTTCTGCAATTTGTTGAGTATAAGATGGAGAGCATGTTTCTTCATTACAGCTGTGTTTATCTGCTGCATGCTTGCAATTCAGTGGAAATGTATGCAACTGTCATAATAATACGCTATCGGCTATGCATTGTTTCTTGATTCACAATATGCAGTGTAATTTCATGTTTGTTCAGTTTTTTATTTCCATATAGTGTTTCTTAACTTGTACTTTTTTGTGGAGTATTTACATTGTTCCATGTGATGTTGTCTTGCTATTGAATGCCTTTGAGTGGCTCTCTCACTCAGGGAGAGCAGAGTCGATCTAGTGAGAGTGTGACGTCAATAAGCTATATGGGTCTGTACAGATAAATGAGCCTAATACAACTTTGTGAAATAATAACTATTTGCATGAAAAATCAAATGTTTTTTGGCAAAGAAAACCCCAAATACAGGATGCCCAATTGCTTTTGGTACATAACATATACGCTACAATTTGTAAAATAATGTCAGTTGTGTGATATCAAATGTACCTTTTTATGTCATCCCTGCCAATGAGGAGGAAAGGCCGGATCACATGCTTCTTTCTGATCACAGCACTGGTGAGAGGGCACGTTGAAGTTGTCAAACATTGCAGACATCTAAATTTTAATTTCAATAGTTTCTAAACACAGCATACCATCGCTCTATCAATGATATAACCTTAATCTTATATCCTCCATGATTGAGTATATTATTGACAGAGCAGTTAGTGTGAAGTTAGAAAAATTATTTTGTTTTTTTACAATTTGAACATGCCCTCTCAGCAAACTGAATTTAGGAAGAAGCTCGTGAACTGGCATTTACTCCTAGTTGGAAGAGATTTTAGAAAAGGTATGTTATAAACCATGCAAATTCATTTTATTATACAAAATGAATATATTATGTAATACATTTTTCATGCAAACAATCATTATTTCACAAAGGTTTATTAAGCATACTCATGTGAACAGAGCCATATAGCCTATTGACGTAGTACTCGCGCTAGCTCGATCCTGCTCTCCTTGAGTGAGATAGCTGCCTGATGAGCGAGACAGTCAAATAATTACTTCAAGCGATTTAGAAACAATAAATATTTTAACTTATATAATGCTTTTTTTCCAAGGAACCCTAAAGCGCGTTACACAGTGAGGGGGAAAGCCCACCTCATCCACCACCAATGTGTAAAACCCACTTGGGTGATGTACAGCAGCCATTTTGAGCCAAACCGCTCACAACACATCAGCTATTAGCTGGATAGGTGAGTCGTGATATATGCCAATTAGGAAGGAAGGGGATTATTAGGTGGCCGTGACTGAAGTGAGGCCTGGATGGGTTTTTTAATGACCACAGAGAGTCAGGACACCTGTTTAACATCCCATGCAAAAGACTGCACCCTACGCAGGGCAGATGTCCCCATTACTACCCTCGGGCATTGAGAATGAGTCTCTGGTCTTTAGACCGGAGTGAAGAGTGCCCCCTACTGGCTCTCCAACACCACTTCCAGCAGCACTGGTCTCCCATCCACACTCAAAAAAATGATATGTTGGACTAACGTAACTGTGTTATGTCAACAGAATGCACATAACTGGGTTATGTTACATTTAAGTAATATTTTTCATTATGGTGTTACCGAATTTATAACGTTAGGTAAATGCAACATAACCCAGTTATGTGCATTCTGTTGACATAACACAGTTACGTTAGTCCAACATATCATTTTTTTGAGTGCAGGGACTAACCAGGCCTGATCCTGCTTAGCTTTAGAAGCAAACCAGCAGTGGAATACAGGGTTTTATGCTACTGACATAGACAAATTATAGATATTCATCATTGTTCCCCTTTAAATAAATGTAAAATAAAAATATATATAAATAAACAAAAAAATTACATTTTGGGCATCAGGCTGATGCTGTCATCAAGAGATACCATATTGTAATCAAAACAATAGCAAACATTTATAATATACAAATGGGAAGAAAGGGTCCACTTAAATGGGAAGAAAGGGTCCAATAACTAACAGCAATTAGCAATGCTACAGCACCTCCAAGGTCATAATTTAGTGTGATCGTGTGACAGTGTTTTAGTGTGTGTCTTGTGTGTGTGTAATATACTGAGCTAGTGTCGATGTGTTGTGTCTCACCCCGGCCGTCCTCTCGGATGCTGCTTTGCTGCTGCCGTGGTTCTGAAGGAAGCGGCACCCGTCCTTGGCCAGTCTCTGCACCATCTCCAAACGGGACACGTCCTCCTTGTCATGCGGGGCGCACACGCCCCCACCCACCGGCTGCAGTGCCGGGGACACGGAAAACATGTACCTCAAGCCACAGTCCCACGACATGGCCCACAGCAGGCAGGTGTCTCAGGCACTCCTCACTCGATGCCCTCCAAAGGTGTGTGTGTGACGGCTAGCCGGTCTGGCCTGCCTCACTAGTGTGTGTGTATTTGTAAGGACTGCAGGTGAGTTACGGCCTGCTCTCGCCGAGTGTATGCTGTCAGAAACTAACCCACCACCAGAAACCGCAAATAGTCCAGGTGGCTGTTCGCGTCTGTGCTTAGATTAGCACCACTGAGTGAAAGTGTCAGAATGGCAGCTGCTGGCTCATTCCCTCCTATTCCCTCTCACCACTGAAAAGGGAGGGGAGAGACTAGAAACACTTGTAGCCACGACCAGGAAACATCTGGCTAAGCCCAGCCGAACATCCCGTTCAGAGGAAGTTTCACAATCTGCTCTGAATGGGATGGAGCTTGTCCAGGCTAGCTGTGTGGCTGAGATAGCCTGGGACAGATTAGGCGAAAACCGGGAGGACAGCCGGCAAGGGTGAGGGTGTTTGGGAAGCAACCCATAGTACAGAGAGAGAACAGCAATGTCCTCTACCCTTGGGCCATTCTCTAGTGTCTGTTATTGAAGAGTAGGCCTAGACATAATGAGTGAAATTGCAGGTCTTTTAAACATCTCAAAAGATACAGTACCATAACAGTGTGCCTGAACACTACTGACATTTTTTAAATGTGAGTTTACAGGAGTAGTAATTGTGTGGACTATTCTAAATAGCGTTGGAAATTTGACTCTAAGACACATAGAATCTCTGATAATGCGACACTCCGGCATATACAGAATGTATAGAATAATAAGGTGATGAAAAACAGAAATCCTATTTTTCCAGAATTACATTTCCTCTGTAATCCATTTTTGTCCAATTTAACATGCATTATTCAGCCAGAAAATATAATCATACGATGGATGACCTCTGTGACCTATTAGTTTCTCATCCACTTAAGTGGTAATAGATAACTGGCAGCATATGGGGCTCTGGTGTAAATAAGTCACTGTGCAGAGAAACACTGGTGTATTGTTGAGTACAGGGTTGGCTTCCTCTGATAATACACCAAGGCTTCTTATGTTTTATTAAACATTATTATGCTGAAGAGAGACTTAATGAAATCACTTTTCACAATTAAAATGTCTACCATGTGCTATATTTCATTGACCTACATTATGCTTTCTTTGTTGCACACAACCCCACAAACCAAGCATAAACAATTATATGGACCAGCATAATTAACCTAAATGCATATATTATGTGGTCTCAAGTGAAACAAAGGGCGGCGGCAGCTTCTGTCTTATTCAGCAAGTCCCACCACATCGTAGACATCCAGTCTTGGTATCCATCCAGCTAGCTCATTGACACACCACACAGTCAATCAATCAAGCAATCAAATTTATTTTATAAAGCCCTTTCTACAACAGAAGTCTTCACAAAGTGCTTTGACATGACACTCAGCCTAAAAGAGCAAGCAACAACAAGTGATGCACAGTGGCTGGGAAAAACTCCCTAGTAGGTGGAACCTACTGTAGGAAGAAACCTAGAGAGGGGCCGGACTCAAGGGGATGAGTCAGCCTGTTCTGGCTGAAAGTACACAGCCCATTTTATTTAGGTTGCATTGTTTATCATTGTTCAATTAATGTCTATCAATGAGATAGGAATTGGTGAGCTGTGACCACAGTCTTTAGACAACGAGATGCGTTCTGGAGGTGTACAGCTGGAGTCACCAGGTGGAAACGTGATCACCAACAGGAGTGATGTGGGCACCAGCACAGTGGGGTGGGCACAGAACGGAGGCAGGAAGGAGTCATCGGGCCACATGGTCCTGAAACATGTTCCAAGGGTTTGAGTTCTCCTAGGATTAACATGACATCAGAAACATTAGAGTGGTCGTACTTTAGGTCTAATACCTCGATACAACGCTGAACCCAAAATAAATATAGTAGGGTCTATAAACTGGGTCTCATCCCCGTCACATATCAATGAAACATAAATGGGGACTGAGAAAGGACAGAATGAGCCTAGTCCCACGGCACGTAAACTATTGCAGCATAACATCTGGGGACTGAGAAGAGGGGGTCTAGGTTTATTGTCTGGCACAAAGAAAACATTGGGCAGGAGCAAACAGGCATGATTCAGACCCACCCACATTGCCAAGACCACACAACCAAAGGGACACCAACAGACCACAACCACCCTGAGAGGGTATAGTATAGTCCACACAGCGTTCTCAGTAATGTGTGGATGTTGACCAGGCTAGAACGCAGCTGTCAGTGATAGACATATAGTGACAGAGACATTGTTTTGAAATTCAACCACAATCCACATTCAGGCACATATTAAAATATTATGTTTTAAGTAATATGCTGTATTGTATATTACATTCATGCTTCCAGGATAGTGAAACAATCCAGTTATATTCAAGCTTAGAGCTCTGCACAAACTGGAAGTATCAGAACACATTTCATCACGCTGCTAATGTAAAATATACATGGAACACAGAGGGAACAATCTCTTTTGAAAATGAACCTGTAATTAAGCACGCTGGGAAATATGATAAAATTGTGTGGTTTAAAGTGATATTCATGACATTCAGTCCCTTGATCAAGGAAAAATTAGACCCAGAAAGTAAGGCATTCAGCAAACATATTATTAGAATAATTTCTATTTTAACACAAAGTATTAATCAATATGGATTCTCAGACCTGTCTGTAATATGGTTATTCCAGGCTTAACAGGATCTTCGTTGAAATTATAGTTTCAGGAGTCAGGTTGTGGTAGATAATAGAATGCTTTAATAAAGTTATCCTTGTCATGAATACAGGGTCATCTCATAACAAGGCATCAAGACGTGTGGGAAAAAATGCCCCGAATGATCTTATGGAACTGGTTTATATAGCCTTAGCATTGTTGTTTGCACACCTTCCAGAAGAATCTCCTCAGACCTGTGACTGTCTCATGTGAGCACATGTGCTGGTCACCTTAACTTCTGTCTAGCGTCCAATCACCTGGCCTTGCTAGTTGTTATCCGAATAACTCAGTAAACCTTATCTGTCTAATGTCCTGTCAGTAAAATGTCCTGTTCTATTAGTCTTATTGGCATCCACATGTATTAGACCTGTGATGGAATTACAGTCTAACCTACAATAGATCACATAGTTATAAGCAGTCTAATATATAACAGAGTTATAAGCTATAACTCCTAAACCATAAGCTACAGCTTATGCTGATGTTATAATATAAGAACTGTAAGGGCTCTCTCTCCTCCTCACTCACTTGGCCTTGCTTCCTTGTATACTCTCCTAAAGGAAAGTCTGATCTGGCTTGACCCTGAACCTTCTCCCTGTCTGTCTTGAGACAGTCCAACATGTCCTAGAATCCTACAACAGGCCCTTAACTATAGCTATACAACTCTCTCATCTAGCAATACCATTCTAAACTGTTCAAACTGTATTCAACCATGATTATATAGAATCTACTTCTCAACATTTTATTTTTATTTTTTATTTTATTTAACCTTTATTTAACCAGGTGAGCACGTTGAGAACAACTTCTCATTTAAAACGGCGACCTGGCCAACATAAAGCAAAAAGGTGCAAGTACAGACATAGTTACACATGAATACAAATACACAAGAATTACACGGATGGTAGAGTAAGGAAGAAAGATAAAAAAATACAGTCAAAATTGAAAGAGGTAGATGTAAGTAAATGTGCAATTAGTGTAAAGAAATCTGAGATTTAGAGGTAGATCAAATTAGTGTACAGAGTGGCAGGCAAATACAATGCAAAAAAATGTACACTAGAATAAATTGTGCAAATGGAAACAGTGCAAATAACAGTTGAATAAATAACAAAATGAAAATAAAATACTGTTCAGGACAGTATATACAACGGTGCTTATTGGGCAAATGCTAAGGTAATGGATCAGATGGGGAGAGGTAGTGTACATTTGAGGGGGGGGGGTCAGCAGGTGCAATGGTTAGACAGAAGCTCTGATAATCGTGATTTCAAGGAAGTGAGGGGGACAGTGGTCACGAGTTTCACAGTCTTCTGTAGCTCGTTCCAATCATTAGCTGCGGCGAACTGGAAGGAATTCCGACCAAAGGAGGAGTGGGCTTTTGGTGTGATCAGGGAGATATACCTGGATGAGCGTAGGTTACGGGAGGCAATGGTGAGGAGTAAGTTTAGGTAAGGAGGGGTTTTTCTTAGGATTGACTTGTAAATTAGGTGATACCAGTGGGTCAGGCGCTGAGTGTGTAATGAGGACCAGCCCACTAGTGCATATAGGTCACAGTGGTGGGTGTTAAATGGGGCATTGGTAACAAATCGGATGGCAATATTGTAGACTACGTCTAGCTTTTAAAGTAAGGAGGTAGTTTTTTAAATTACATCCCCGAAATCAAGGATTGGAAGGATAATGTCTATTCATGTCTATACTCATCCTTTAACCAATCTACTGATCTTCAGATCTGTCTACACTCATCCTTTAACCCTTCAAGGTCTAAACGATTTTAGGTCCGCCTGGCATATAGTTGACTTTTTAGCCTCTAGAAAGGTCATACTTTGACCTACAGTGAAGTGCCTTATGGTTCTGGACTCAGCAGACCCATGGCTACAACATGGATGAATGAAATCCAACATCCTGGGTCATTGAATTTTATGTTTTATTAAATATTTATCCCA
>JACXGM010022527.1:0-16659 GCA_016801145.1 Umbra pygmaea | reverse complement strand
TCTCTCTCTCTCTCTCTCTCTCTCTGTCTCTCTCTCTCTCTCTCTCTCTGTCTCTGTGTAAAACCCTTGTTGACAATCACATCTCCCTCTACAGATTTTCTATGGGATTAAGGTCTGGAGACTGGCTAGGCCACTCCAGGACCTTAATGTGCTTCTTCTTGAGCCCCTCCTTTGTTGCCTTGGCGTGTGTTTTGGGTCATTGTCATGCTGGAATACCCATCCACGACCCATTTTCAATGCCCTGGAAGGAGGTTTTCACCCAAGATTTGACAGTACATGGCCCCGTTCATCGTCCCTTTGATGTGGTAAAGTTGTCCTGTCTCTTTAGCAGAAAAACACCCCCAAAGCATAATGTTTCCACCTCCATATTTGGGGGTGGGGATGGCAGCATTCCTCCTCCTCCAAACACAGCGAGTTGATGCCAAAGAACTCGATTTTGGTCTCATCTGACCACAACACTTTCACCCAGTTCTCCTGTGTATCATTTAGATGTTCATTGGCAAACTTCAGACGGGCCTGTACATGTGCTTTCTTGAGCAGAGGGACCTTGCGTGTGCTGCAGAATTTCAGTCCTTCAAGGCGTAGTGTGTTACCAATTGTTTTCCTAGTAACTATGGTCCCAGCTGCCTTGAGATCATTGACAAGATCCCCCCATGTAGTTCTGGCCTGATTTCTCACCGTTCCTCAAGGACCGAGAGAGATTGACGGTTATTTTTTGTTTCTACAATTTGCAAATAATTGTACCAACTGCTGTCACCTTCTCACCAAGCTGCTTGGCAATGGTCTTGTAGCCCATTCCAGCCTTGTGTAGATCTACTATCTTGTCCCTGATATTCTTGGACAGCTCTTTGGTCTTGGCCATGGTGGAGAGTTTGGAAACTGATTGATTGGTTGCTTCTGTGGACAGGTGTCTTTTATACAGGTAACAAACTGACATTAGGAGCACTCCCTTTACGTTATCTGTATAAGAGTCACCTAGGAGCCAGAAATCTTGCTGATTGATAGGGGATCAAATAATTATTTCACTCATTGTAATGCAAATCAATTAATTACTCTTTTGAAATGCATATCTATCGATTTCTGTTTTGTTAATCTGTTTCTCAGTGTTCAAATAAACCTACCATTAAAATGATAGACTGATAATTTGTCAGTGGGCAAACGTACAATATTAGCAGGGGATCAAATAATGTTTCCCTCACTGTAAATACATTGATGTAAAATGCATAGATTGTTACAAGTGAGAATGAGGATGTAGAATAAATTGAATAGAAATAGAATAAAAAATAAAAATAGAAATAGAATAAAGATATGGGCTATGATAACAATGTATTTTGTGCTCTCATTTGCGGCATACATCTATTTCATTGGCTGCTGAGGATGTTTTTTTTACCTGCCTTTTTCCTCTCTCTTTCTCCCTCTGTCTGACAGCTGTATCGCAGCATCCTGTCACATCCTGGATCGTCAGCGTGGACGTTCTCCTGTCCTCACTCTAGAAGGCTCAGAACCGGGCCCAGTCATGTGACCATGACATCAAAGATAAACTCATGACATTTAGATGTACAACACACACACACCCTCCCCGTGAATAGTGATCATGTTATTCATGTTGTCAGGTCTTTGTGCTTCTATGCTCTATGAAGATTGATGGGCTGCTGTGATATAAATGACCATGCTAAGTCTAGCCAGACACACGCACACGCACACGCGCACACACACACACACACACACACAAACAAACAAACAAACAAACAAACAAACAAACAAACAAACAAACAAACACACAAACAGTGTAATGCAGTACTGTGGAGGACTGGGGGAGGGGATTAGCCAGTAACAGTGTCATCGCCCTTCATCCGGACAGTCTGACAAATGACTGTTTTCTCCCACTGAGCTACACTCTCTGGGAGCTAACGCCATTACTACACTCCCTTACTGGAGCTTAGGTGTTTTTACTGTAGACAGATACGACATTTTCAACTAAATTGAAATGCTCCAAATGTTTTTGATTGGAGGGTCTTAATGTAGGGGGCGGAGCTGTAGGGGGCGGAGTACTGGGCTCTGGTGGGCTGGTCCCCAGGTTGAGATGAGGGGGCGGAGCTCTTGTCTCAGGTGCAGGGGACTTGGACCCCTTGTAGTTGCGAGGTAGCCAGGGAGAACCCTGATGGTCAAATTTAGATTTGCTCTGCAAGTCAGTCTGGCCAAGAGCCCATTCAAGCCCATTTCCAATTTTTCGATTTGAACGTTCACTTTTTGTTAAAAACAGGGCAAAGAACAACACTAGAAGCCTTCATATCTAAAAAAAAATGTAAAAAAAGACTTGACTCGGCAAAAGTCTGATATATATACAATTGCACCGAGAGGCATTTGAGCAGCGTCCGTTGGTGACGCTTCTCTTGAAATGGGCTGTGAATGAACCTTGCCCAGACCCACTCTTAGTCAGAACTGAGAAGGGTCTGGTGTTAACCAGGCTAGTTGCAAGGCAGAAGGAGCCCCAAACTCGGATGCAGGGGTAGAGCCCCTGGTGAAGACAAGGGGGAAGGAGCCCCGAACTCGGATGCAGGGGTAGAGCCCCTGGTGAAGACAAGGGAGAAGGAGCCCCGAACTCGGATGCAGGGGGTGGAGCCCCTGGTGAAGACATGGGGGAAGGAGCACCGAACTCGGATGCAGGGGGTGGAGCCCCTGGTGAAGACAAGGGGGAAGGAGCCCCGAACTCGGATGCAGGGGGTGGAGCCCCTGGTGAAGACAAGGGGGAAGGAGCCCCGAACTCGGATGCAGGGGGTGGACATGGCATACAGGACCTCTGGCATGGCCACTGTAGCGGGAAGGCAGACAGGACCTACAATGTGGGCGTAGCGAGCTGGTCTGCTAGCGCAGGCGTGGCAAGCAGGAGAGCAGAGCTACTTGCACTGATGCAGGGGGCGGAGCCACAAGCACTGGAGTGGAGGGAGGAGCCAATGTCACTGGTGTGGACTGATTTCTGTATACAAAGTGTTATCCATAGTGTAATCTGTAGTGTAATCTGTAATTTTATCTGTAGTGTTATCTATTTTATTTCCATGTTATTATCCGTAGTGTTATTCCTAATGTTATCTGTAGTGTTATCCATTTTATTCCCATAGTGTTATCTGGTATGTTATCTGTAATGTTATTGGTAATGTTATTGGTAATGTTATCTGTAATGTTATCTGTAGTGTTATCTGTAGTGTTATATCTATATCACAGTTTTATCCATTGTATTATCTGTAGTATTATTTGTACCACTAGGAGTTCAGACATAAAGCTGAAATCAAGTTTTTTAACTCAGATTTTGTTTTGTTTTGTTGTGTTTGTGTTTGTATTTGTGTGTGTGTGTGTGTGTGTGTGTGCATGTGGGTCTTGGTGTTTAAAGGAGCATTTTGTGTCATAACTGTATTTCATCTCCCTCATAGATCAGAGTTCAGCAGTACAGCTATTAAAAGTCATATTAGCTCCACCTCCGGATCATTCCATCACAGCAACAGGGGGGATTCAATGACAAAAGTGAAATGAGTGTAAAGGACACCTCCTGCAACTGTCATCAAATACTAATACCTTCTCACTGCTATCCCGTCCTGCACCCCCCTCTTCCTCCCTCACACGTCTCCCCTGCCTCTCCGTCTACTCTGTGTCTTTGCCTGCCTCCACCTGTCACATCAGATCAGTCTACATCACTTCTTCAGATGTATCAGTGAAAGAACAAATCAGATTTAAGATGAGTGTGTAAATACTGCCTTTGCATTCTAATGCAATAAGAATAAACGTTTTCATGACCAATGTATAATGTACTGAAAAAACAACAGAAGTTGTTAGATATTTACTACATTAAGTTTGGGTTAACACCATCTTCTAATAGTCCAGCTCGGTAACTGCCAAAACAAACCCAAAGGGGAAATGGTTCAGGATGACCTCACCTGTAGAGCCGCTGTCGCTGTCAGAGGACTGTATTCAGAGTTACACCACATCCTGTCTGCACTCAACTGCTCCCTCATGCAGAGTCATGTTCAGCTCTGACAGTCTGGAACCGAACCAGCTGGGAACTAACTCATTCTATGTGACTGCTTGTCTGCCTGTCTTTCTAACTGTCTACAAATGTTTTTGGGAAGATGAACAAGGCTTTAATTGGTGAGCTGGCTGTATTATTGGAGTGCCAGGGGGCAACAGACAAACCTTGTCAAAAAAGTGTGTCATGCTTATTCTTCTTAGTTGAGTTATCCTAAAGATCCTTTATGGCCATAGCTAAGACTTTGTTAAAAGAATGGAGAAGAAACTTAGCATTGGTTGTTCTTGTAATATTAGTTACCCTCTAGAGAAAACAGACAACTGTGAAGTATGTAAAATATCAAATATATTTTCATGCTCCAAAACCAGCTTTACAAGAGGTTTTAAAACTAGGTTGTATTTTACTCAGGATTCCATGATGTAGAGTTAAGGCAGAATTAATAGATGCAGAATGTTGTGGAATGATGAAAAGTCATGCATTTCTGAAAATTATGAACGTATAGAACCTTAAAAGCAACTTGTCTATGTGATCGCTTGTCAAAAAATGGTATAAAGGTCACCATGTTATTTCTGGAGGTGTTTTTCAACATCTAATATAATTTACAGTTTTCCCCAATTGTTAACACACAAAATGCACAATTTGGCTCATTGTGTCAAAACTCAACACACAAGAATTCTTGACACAACACTTGGGAGATTAACGTCTAACTGCCATGTCAAAAAGACATTCTGCAATCACAACTTAACACTGACTTCAAAAGGCCCTCTTCAGATCGAAACGTGATCTCTTAGAAATCCGTGATACTACCACGGACACTTAACTTCAAACTCAGTGAAAGTGGCAGTTTCACTGAAATGCAGAAAATTCCGTGAAATAACCGGATCAGTTTCACGGAATCGCCAGATGACGTAGTAGAGTATAAATAGCGCAGTTTTAGCAGGTTGGTAGGTTGGGGATGGCGGACGGGCGTAAAAACCCGCGACTTCCATACCAGAGATTGCGCGTTCGACTCCAGCCAGACGCTTTCCATGTTCTTTCTGTTTTATTCCAGCGCGATTGAGACGCGTTGCAAATGTGCTTTTTATCTTTTTTTTTCCTCACTGTCACCATGGTTACAAACAACACATTACGAGTTACATGGCGTTAACAGCATGAGTGGTTAAGGTTTAGGTTAGTGGTGGGAAAGCGTATAAACATGCGACTCCCATCCCAGAGATTGCGAGTTCGAATCCATGCAGACACTTCGCATGTTCTTTCTTTTTGGACGAGTGGATATTTCTTGTTTTCCAACGAGCTCTGAAGAGGGATAACCCAGTTTTTTGTATGTAACCGCTACGCTTTTCAACAAAGCAAATACATTTTGTTTTCACTCACAAATTTTGCTCATTAATATAATATCGGTAGAATATAACTTTCTTCAGGTTATTTTCCCGGCAAATAGAGTGTATAACACGGACAAGTGTATGAGAGCCGCATATTTCGCTCAACTGTAGTACATGATAATTTTTGAGAAAGTTGAAGAGCATAAAAAATATAATCCAGGCATGCAGCAGGAAAGAACGCTGGCGGAAAAATGCCACCCGTGTATTTATAAACGCTTCAAGCTCATCGATATCACTACATTGTGTATTCCATTAAACCAGTTGCTTCATGCTGATACGTGTATAACAATTTTTTTTATTGTATTCTTTCATTTGCAACCCTGACAGTGTTAAACGGTCATGGGAGCAAATAAAATTGTACAGGGTGTGTAAATTAATCAATGTTACATTACTTGGTTGTTTAACAGTTCGGTAGGAGTAAATAGTAAATGTATGTTCTCAATAACTCTCTACAGAGAAAGGGGATACATTGACGTTGGTCCGTATCAAACAGACCATATCTTAAAATACCTTCCACAAGCAAACGCAACGCTATGCATAAAGTCTGTACCTGTAAGCGCACAACTTCGATGTATCGCACTGCACTGGCACATACAGATCAAGATTAGCTGCTGAATGTGTTGGCCTATTACGCCGGTTGCTGCGTTCGTTTATCCCAAAGATCCGACTCGGAACTCGGATATGATGTCACTTCCACACTTCAAGCGTTCTATTATTTTTTGGACGTCCGAGTCGGAGAGAAACATAGATTCCCCCCTGGCCAAGTACCAGGCGCTCCAAAAGCACTATATTACATTTTTTTATTATGATTATGACTATTACCCCACAATATCAAAACGCAGCCATTTGAACTTCTAAAATGTTCACTTTATTTCATGTTTTAGTTTCTTATGTTACAACGCTAGCCACGTTTAGCAACACCGGTTTGAAGTCTTTTTTTCAATATTTCACTCACAACATGACCGATTCACATACCAACAGGCAGTGATACGGGCGCAGTAACGTATTGCAGTAATACGAGTGATTGAAAGTGTCATTTAAATAACCAAAGCGGTCCAAAAACGATTAAAACAATTCATGTTTACAAGTCACAGGGCGCAGCCATCTTGTATTCCTGCTCCGAATTCCTGCTCGGTCACCTCTGAGATCTCAGAGTGGGAAAGTCGGATGTCCGAGGAAAAGGGGGCGTGTGGTGCGCATTGCTAGGCAACGATCCGAGCTCCGACTCGGAGCTCCGCCTCGGAAAGATAAACAAACATAGTCTACTACACTGCTAGTCTCCCGTGGTATTCGCTGGGGTCAAGTTGGCGACTATTTTTGCGCATAAACTTAAATGTGTAGGCCTACGTGGATCTGATGTTGTTTTTGAACCAAAAAAAAATTATAAATAAACAAATGTTATAATTAGACCAAATCTGTAACAAAAATTGCATTATACATCTGATTTCTGGGTGTGCCAGCTGCCTCTTTGGGTTTTTTTGAAGTTAAGACTCTGTGGTCATTTCACAGATTTCTAAAGGGATCAGGCTGTCAGATCGATAGGAAACACACATGCACAATAAACAGTCAAAGCAGACAACACACTGGTCAACTTTACTCAAGACATTTCTGTCATTTGTAGTTTTTAACCGTTTTTATTCTCAAGCCTCAGTGATACATTCACCAAGCCTCAGTGATACATTGTATACAGGTAGCACCAAAACTCCCATTACAAGTCAGAGATTACGCAGTCGATTGAAGTCGGGCCACGTCACCTCGTCCAAATCACAGGTGATGTTCTCCCTCGCCACGCTATGGGGAAAATATCGCCGGGCGTGGCGTATCCACCCGTGGATTGACGCCACCTCAATGTCTCTGCATGCATCCTTAATTGCTCGCAGGAGCAGCATGCGTGCATGTGGTAGGCGGTCATAGACCTTCCACTGCCATGCCGAAAATAATTAAAGAACGGGGAATAAGGGGGCAGGTTTAGCACCGTGAAATGGTTGTGGTTGGCAAACCAGTCCCGGACCAGAGCAGCCCATTGGAAACTGACATTATCCCAGATGACAACGAACATGGGCTGCCCTGGCCCGTCCTATGTGACCGCGGTATGTAGTGCATGCAGAAATGTCAGTATGTGTGCAGTGTTGTAGGGACCCATGTTGGCATGGTGATGGAGGACCCCCTGACCACTAATAGCGGCACACATGGTGATCATACCCGAGTTCTACGTATAGTGCTACATACAATGCCTTGCGAAAGTATTCGGCCCCCTTGAATTTTTCGACCTTTTGCCGCATTTCAGGCTTCAAACATAAAGATATGAAACTGTATTTTTTGTGAAGAATCAACAACAAGTAGGACACAATCATGAAGTGAAATGAAATTTATTGGATATTTCAAACTTTTTTAACAAATAAAAAACTGGAAAATTGGGCGTGCAAAATTATTCAGCCCCTAAGTTAATACTTTGTAGAGCCACCTTTTTCTGCGATTACAGCTGTAAGTTTCTTGGGGTATGTCTCTATCAGTTTTGCACATTAAGAGACTGAAATTTTTGCCCATTCCTCCTTGCAAAACAGCTCGAGCTCAGTGAGGTTGGATGGAGAGCGTTTGTGAACAGCAGTTTCCAGTTCTTTCCACAGATTCTCGATTGGATTCAGGTCTGGACTTTGACTTGGCCATTCTAACACCTGGATATGTTTATTTGTGAACCATTCCATTGTAGATTTTGCTTAATGTTTTGGATCATTGTCTTGTTGGACGACAAATCTCCGTCCCAGTCTCAGGTCTTTTGCAGACTCCATCAGGTTTTCTTCCAGAATGGTCCTGTATTTGGCTCCATCCATCTTCCCTGTCCCTGCTGAAGAAAAGCCGGCCCAAACCATGATGCTGCCACCACCATGTTTGACAGTGGTGATGGTGTGTTCAGGGTAATGAGTTGTGTTGCTTTTAGGCAAAACATATTGTTTTGCAATGTTGCCAAAAAGTTCGATTTTGGTTTCATCTGACCAGAGCACCTTCTTCCGTATATTTGGTGTCTCCCAGGTGGCTTGTGGCAAACTTTAAACAGCACTTTTTATGGATATCTTTCAGAAATGGCTTTCTTCTTGCCACTCTTCCATAAAGGCCAGATTTGTGCAGTATATGACTGATTGTTGTCCTATGGACAGACTCGCCCACCTCAGCTGTAGATCTCTGCAGTTCATCCAGAGTGATCATGGGCCTCTTGGGTGCATCTCTGATCAGTCTTCTCCTTGTATGAGGTGAAGGTTTAGAGGGACGGCCCGTTCTTGGTGGATTTGCAGTGGTCTCATACTCCTTCCATTTCAATACTATCGCTTACACAGTGCTCCTTGGGATGTTTAAAGCTTGGGAAATTTTTCTGTATCCAAATCCGGCTTTGAACTTCTCCACAACAGTATCTCGTAACCTGCCTGGTGTGTTCCTTGTTCTTCGTGATGCTCTCTGTGCTTTCAACCGACCTCTGAGACTATCACAGAGCAGGTGCATTTATACGGAGACTTGATTACACACAGGTGGATTCTATTTATCATCATTAGTCATTTAGGTCAACATTGGATCATTCAGAGATCCTCACTGAACTTCTGGAGAGAGTTTGCTGCACTGAAAGTAAAGGGGCTGAATAATTTAGCTCGCCCAATTTGTCAGTTTTTTTTTTTTTAAGTTTGAAATATCCAATAAATTTAATTTCACCTCATGATTGTGTCCCACTTGTTGTTGCTTCTTCACAAAAAATTACAGTTTTATATCTTTATGTTTGAAGCCTGAAAGGTGGCAAAAGGTCGAAATGTTCAAGGGGGCCGAATACTTTCGCAAGGCACTGTATGTGCCTGATTGGTGTTCAATTACAGGTTAAGTGTTTTACCGTGTGTGTGGTGGTGTTGCTAATGTTGTGTGTGTTTTGATTATTGACTGGACGTGCTGACTGCAGAGTGTTTCATCATTGACTAATGTGTGTAACATGCACGATGTGTGTAGTGTTTTGCACCGTGTGTTACAGAATTGTTTACGGTGCCGTGCCGACAATGTGTTTATTTGTTTGGTGCCTGTGTGTACGACATGCATGCAAACGGTACTGTTTTGTCGCTTTGGTCTCGGGATTCGCTTTTAGTGTTTTTTATAGTTCAGGGCGTCCGCGTGGGGTAGTGGGCTGAGTTGCTGCATTGCAGGACAGTCTAGTCAGTGGTTCGAGCCTGACTATGGGTTCTCTGACTTCCCCGGGACCTCCTGCATGAGGCAGCACAAATTGGCATAGTGCTGCCCGGGATATGGGTTAGTTAACTCAGATTATCTATCCTGTCACATCTTTCTCCAGCGACTCCTAGTGTGCAGATCGGGCACCTGTAAATTCAATTGCAGAGTTATAGTTGTTGAACGTAATCATCCCGTGCATGATCTGACGAAAGGCTTCCGTGTTGGATGAGCAGTGCAAAAAGAATCTTCGGCTTGGTGACGTGGCTGGATGAACCATGTGCCGCCCCTCACCATCCGACAAATCTGTACAAGACGTTGCTGACAAGGCAGGGTTAGTGGAAATTGGGAAGGGAGGAAGATTGAGAAAAACTAAAAAAATTAAGAAATAATTAAATAAAAAATGACGTCAGTTCCACTTTAAGTAAATTGTCAATTGAAATAGGAACTATTATTTTCTCATTTTTACTGTAACATTGACTATCTATATTAAATAATACTGTTTTGACTACTTGTAAGCTGAAAGCAGAACAAAATGTAGGTCCACTTGTCTCTAAAATGGTGGCTTTGTCTTGAAGTTGCTGTGTAGAATTTGAATCATGACAACGGACGTACTTGGTCTTTGTGATGCCAGAGCTACAAGCACAATGTCACAACACTAGCTGTTGCTAATGTGGCAAACATCCAACTAAATTTAATACCACATAATTAAATAAATTAACCTAATAATCCCAATCTAGTCCACAATATAGTGGGGAGATTCTTTATTGCTTGCTGGCATGACAGCACGGTGGGGCTTAGCATGTTGGCCCTGAGGTTTGGTAGCTCAGCTGTCCTGCAGTTCGGCGTGAGGTAGCGCCGTGACTTGTGGGCGCCAAACCCTTGTCCTTGTGGAACTATAGAATTCTACAGCTGGACAGTGCAGCAATTGTCAAATCCAGACTCTTGAATTTTCAACGCAGGACTGATGTGGTCCAGCGTTGAAGTCCACAGGGTTCCTTATTCTTTTGCCGGCGCCGGGATCTCTCCACAGAGCAACGGGAAGCATAATGAAGTCGTCACCCCACAGTGTCTTGCGTTTGCATGCTTGTGTGTGTGAAGGAGTGTGCGTTTAGCCTCCTACATACGTGCATGTGATGTGGTCAATCTGTGTGTGTGTGTGTAGTTAACGATTGTAACCACTGTTCCATAATTATGTTATTCTGCAGAATTGGAACTCTGTCTTTTCCTCTGGCAATACATCATACAATAACATCATAGTATCATAATAATATAGTTCCATAATTCTATATAATAGAACATTACAGCACCCATGGATTATTCATCAGGACACAGACCTAGAAATCTGACTGGAAGAATGTTCCACGGGGGGGCAGTTAGACGGGTAGTAAGAGGCCAGCCAGGAGCTTTAGCACTGGGACTAAAGAGGCAAGGCTGGTGTGAGGTGAACTTTCTACAGGAGGTCTTCTCCCCAGCCTTGTCACTCCTCCAACCTCCACTCCCCACTCCACCCTTTTCCAAACGATAAAATACTATTTATTTTCACTGTCTTTTTTGCTTTTCTTTACTATGTGCACCAATAATTGCGCAAGCATTGAATTTTGAACAGTGTTGGGAATGTGGTTGGTAAGCCTAAATTTACTCCTGTGATTTTATGGTTCACTTTTCTTTGTTTTGGTTGAAATTGGAATCAGACAAATCCAATGCAGCAGCGTTAAAAGCTCACAAACGTAATGTTCTGTAATGTACTGCTACATGCTCCAACACCTCAGATCATAGTAAAGGGGAACAATGATGAAAATCTATTATTTATCTATGTTCCTACATTTCCTTAAGCATTTATTTAACTTTTACTTTTATCAGGCAGCTCTCTCATTTATGGAGATCAGGGTCAAGCTAGCTTAAATGCTACAGTACGTTATACACTCACCGGCCACTTCATTAGGTACACCTTGCTAGTACCTGTTAACCCCCTTTTGCCTTCAGAACTGCCTTATTTCTTAGTGTCGTAGATTCGACAAGGTGCTCGAAACGTTCCTCTGATTTTTTTGGTCCATATTGACATTATTGCTCAAGGTCTTAACTGATATTACTGCCATCGATAAAAGACATTACTGTGCAGACGACTTTATCGACATGGCCAAGGCTTTCGACTCTGTCAATCATGTCATCCTTATTGGCAGACTTAATAGACTTGGGTACTCGAATAACTTCCTTTTCTACTTCTCTGATAGTGTTCAATGTGCTAAAATCAGAGGGCCTGTCTGGACCTCTGGTTGTCTCTATCGGGGTGCCACAGGTTTCAAATCTCAGGCTGACACTATTCTCTGTGTATATCAATGATGTTGCTCTTCTATGCAGATTACACCATTTTTTACACATACGGCCCTCCATTGGACTCTGTATTAACTAACCTCCAAAAGAACTTTGATGCCATTCAACACTCCTTCCGTGGACTCCAACTGCTCCTAAAATCTAAGAATGCATGCTCTTCAAACATACACTACCCGTACCCGCAAGCCCTACCAGCATCACCCCTCTGGATGGGTCAAAACTAGAATACGTGGACACCTACAAATACCTAGGTGTCATTCCAGACCCACATTAACCATCTCCAATGCCCCATTTAACACCCACCACTGCAATCTACCGTATATGCACTAGTAGGCTGGTCCTAATTACACACTTGATGCCTGACCCACTGGTATCAACTCATATACAAGTCACATCTACGCAAAATCCCTCGGTACTAAACTCTCTTCTCACCATTGCCATACCCACCCGCAGCCTGTGCTCAAAGAGGTACATCTCCCTGGTCACGCCAAAATCCCACACCTCCTTTGGCCACAACGGAGCGGCCAGTGACTGGAACTATCTACAAAAACGATCTGAAACTCAAACACTGTCTCCCTCAGCACTTTTAAATCAGAATTTAAATCAGACTTTTGAAGTCTGTCAGAGCTTCTAAACGATCATGCTGACCCTCCCCCCATAGACGCACACTACCTCTGCCCATTTTAGCCCAGGTGCCTTAGTTAGGTCCCATGGTGCAGTTGCATGCACTCATCTGAACAGTGTTGTATTTATTTTCACAATATCCGTTTGCACAGTTACGCTGAAAAGTTACACATTCCATTGTTATTGCCATGACATTTTTCATACCATTTGTTCTACCTCCTTAATTTGACATTATTTGCGATAACTGTACATATATTACATAAAATATTGTTTACTCTGAATATCTGCACCCTGTATGTTAGTTTTTATTTTTAATAGTTTTCATGTGTAATTCATGTGTAACTTTATGTCATCTTTCACCTTTACACTTCTGTCTTGGCCACACTAAAAAATTTCAGTGAAAACTGTAAAAGAAATTTGGTAAATTATTTTACAGGCATTTCCTTTAAGACAATAACAGAAAATACTTGATAAACACAGTAGATGTCTGTTACAAAGTAATATCAGCTCTGTGGGTTAACGGATATTTACTGTGTTTATAAAAATATTTTCTGTTATTGTCTTAAAGGAAAAGTAGGTAAAAAAAGGTACTGTTACCAGTACTTTTTACAATTTTTTTACTCAACTGAGAAATTGTTCTCAACGTGCCTGCTTGGTTAAAATAAAGGGTAAATTAAAATTATGGCTGACTCTGTCTGAGTTGATAGGCCTTAACCATTTAAATTGTAATAATGTTAACTCTTCGCTAGTTCTACATTTACATCTTATCCAGAGTGACTAACAAATGCAAACAGTATGTTTTCATAAAATCAGGTGAAATTGAATACTAATGCATCAATTAATTGAAAATGGGCAGTTGTTGTAATTAGATGCTGCACTGCAGTGTATGCTGTATGTACTGTTTGCTACTGCGCTACTATAATAAACCTAAAGCTCTTAACCTGTACATTTTCTATAAATGCCATCCTGAAATCTCACCTGGGTTGCCAAAATTGCCAGAGTAAAGGTAAGCTTGAAGCCGTAAAATATTTTCATATAAAATATCTACCTGTTCTCATGGCAATACGTGGGTAACTGTACATAATGAAAATCTTGCTGCATTACGTAGACAGACTTACAATATGGCCATTCAAATGTTAATATTCATACGTATTGAATTGTCATTCTACTGGAACATTTCCAGGAATAGACCAATCGGTTACAATTTAAAGTACTTGGGGAACATTTAGTTCAGGCATAACTAGCTATGTTGTTGAGGTTAAGGTTAGGGTGAGGTTAGGTTAATATACACTGCTCAAAAAAATAAAGGGAACACTTAAACAACACAATGTAACTTCAAGTCAATTACACTTCTGTGAAATCACACTGTCCACTCAGGAAGCAACACTGATTGACAATCAATTTCACATGCTGTTGTGAAATTATAGGCAATTAGCAAGACGCCCCCAATAAAGGAGTGGTTCTGCAGGTGGTGACCACAGAACACTTCTCAGTTCCTATGCTTCCTGACTGATGTTTTGGTCACTTTTGAATGCTGGCGGTGCTTTCACTCTAGTGGTAGCATGAGACGGAGTCTACAACCCACACAAGTGGCTCAGGTAGTGCAGCTCATCCAGGATGGCACATCAATGTGAACTGTGGCAAGAAGGTTTGCTATGTCTGTCAGCGTAGTGTCCAGAGCATGGAGGCACTACCAGGAGACAGGCCAGTACATCAGGAGACGTGGAGGAGGCCGTAGGAGGGCAACAACCCAGCAGCAGGACCGCTACCTCTGCCTTTGTGCAAGGAGGAGCAGGAGGAGCACTGCCAGAGCCCTGCAAAATGACCTCCAGCAGGCCACAAATGTGCATGTGTCCACTCAAAAGGTCAGAAACAGACTCCATGAGGGTGGTGTGAGGGCCTGACGTGCACAGGTGGGGGTTGTGCCTACAGCCCAACACCGTGCAGGATGTTTGGCATTTGCCAGGGAACACCAAGATTGGCAAATTCGCCACTGGTGCCCTGTGCTCTTCACAGATGAAAGCAGGTTCACACTAAGTACATGTGACAGACGTGGCAGAGTCTGGAGTAGTGTTGTAGAACTGACCAAAGAGTCGGTTAAACAACCCGACTTGTGTCCCTGAACCGGGAGAATCGGTTGCCATACGTCAATGAACTGACTCACTCCTGTTCTTTACTTCATATGTGCCGGCAGCGCTTCCGGTCCTGCAGTAGAACCAGTTGAGAAGTTAATGAACAATTGCCGAATGAGAATTAATGGCACGTTAGGTAGGCTACGGTTCACCAATTCACAACTCCCATTTGGCTAGGCGAGGGAATATTTACATCATGAGAATTTACAGATTTTGAACATAACACCAAGTAGCTATTGATAAACTGTGTACGTTATCGGCTACCTTAATGTGTTTAATTGTGCAATAGATGCAAGTATTCAGCAAAGTGTGATCAGTCATTTCAAGAATGTAGGCTGTCGCGAGGAGACTGAACGAGACCGAAACCGAGGGTACTGCATGAATCTAATGTAATCAAACGGGTGTCCCTTCCCCCTTGGGCACGCGAACTGGTGACCGAATCTATTAACTCGGTACACCAGCCAACAACCGTCCGGTTGAACCGACTTGCTTAAAAGAGTCGGTTGTCCCATCACTAGTCTGGAGACGCCGTGGAGAACATTCTGCTCCCTGCAACATCCTCCAGCATGACTGGTTTGGTGGTGGGTCAGTAATGGTGTGGGGTGGCATTTCTTTGGGGGGCCGCACAGCCCTCCATGTGCTCGCCAGAGGTAGCCTGACTGCCATTAGGTACCGAGATGAGATCCTCAGACCCCTTGTGAGACCGTATGCTGGTGCAGTTGGCCCTGGGTTCCTCCTAATGCAAGACAATGCTAGACCTCATGTGGCTGGAGTGTGTCAGCAGTTCCTGCAAGAGGAAGGCATTGATGCTGTGGACTGGCCCGCCCGTTCCACAGACCTGAATCCGATTGAGCACATCTAGGACATCATGTCTCACTCCATCCACCAACGCCATGTTGCACAACAGACTGTCTAGGAGTTGGCGGACGCTTTAGTCCAGGTCTGGGAGGACATCCCTCAGGAGACCATCCGCCACCTCATCAGGAGCATGCCCAGGCATTGTAGGGAGGTCATACGGGCACATGGAGGCCACACACACTACTGAGCCTCCTTTTGACTTGGATCAGCCTGTAGTGTGGTTTTTCACTTTGATTTTGAGTGTGACTCCATATCCAGACATCCGTAGGTTGATAAATTTGATTTCCATTGATAATTTGTGTGATTTTGTTGTCAGCACATTCAACTATGTAAAGACAAATGTATTTCATACGATTAGTTCATTCATTCAGATCTAGGATGTGTTATCTTCGTGTTCCCTTTAGTTTTTTGAGCAGTATATAATATATAACCTACAGACGTAGCATTGAAAGAGCTGCCTGTTGAGCGAGTCAAATAATTATTTAGAGCGATTTAGGAACCTAGACAAATGATAGATTTTTATAATTGATCTCCTTTAATATAATCCTGTGACTACACTTTCTAGAGCCTTTGAGCTGCATTGTCAACCTGTGATATAGCAGGGGCTATAAAAGTCAAGGTGGGTTGTGACAGGGATATAGCAGGGCAGGGGCTATAAAAGTCAAGGTGGGTTGTGACAGGGATATAGCAGGGCAGGGGCTATAAAAGTCAAGGTGGGTTGTGACACAATAAGCAGCCATTCCTATCGCCAACACACCTCCATCAGAACTTCCTCCTACCTTTGAATCAAGGCCATGTTTAAAATCTGTGAGAAAGTATAACCTTTTTTATACATACACTTTTACTTTCCCCCCCAACTCATCTAGGCCACACCCCTCCCTGGTCATCAATATGCCCCCAAACCGTCCCCCAACCCCAGAGAATACAGGGTGACAGTTCTGTCACCTCGGCACATGGTCACATGCAAGTGCTAATGTCCTCACCTCTACTGGAAACTGCCAACCTGACTGTGTGTGTGTGTGTGTGTGTGTGTGTGTGTGTGTGTGTGTGTGTGTGTGTGTGTGTGTGTGTGTGTGTGTGTGTGTGTGTGTGTGTGTGTGTGTGTGTGTGTGTG
>JACXGM010022526.1:5386-16760 GCA_016801145.1 Umbra pygmaea | reverse complement strand
TGCAGCCCTAAATCACATTAAATACGTTCTGAGGGAACTATTTTGTAAAACCGAAATTAGTCAAATATGAACGTATGAGAGGGTCAATTACGTTTGTAGGGAACTAAATTGAACACTCGAATAACGTTCAATATGAACATTAGTAGATCATGACGTAGCATGTAAATAGCCCAGTTTTTGCTAGGGCGGAGGTCGGGGATGGTGGATGGGCGTATAAATCCGCGACTTGCATGACAGTGTTCGCGAGTTCAAATCCAGACTGGCACTTTGTGTGTTTTGTTCTACAATTGCGTGCGTCATGCAGACACGCGACTGTCGGTTTTTGTAATGTAATCCGCTAAACGAAATGTACCGGAGCAACGTAATTCAAGTACAAATATAGCCTAATAACAAAACGTGCAGTTCAAACGTAAAAACACCCTAAATAGGTTGGCATAGAACGTAATTTAGGTTTTCAAAATAGTTTCCTGAGAACGTAATTTGGGAGAAATTCTGAGATTTACGGTTGTAAAAATGTCTTCACAGGTCCAGTATAAGGAGAAATCCTCAAAATAATAGTCCATCACACGTGATTATCTCATGAACCCTACTTTCCTAAACAGTTGCCAATTGTGGGGGTTGATAGAGTCAAGTGCTACTGTCTTTTGTTTATGCAGGGTGAGCATCACCATATCGGAGGTGAAAATGGGAATGTATCGATTTTCTTTCATCTGAAAGATGTCCTAGCCATGATTGGAGATCTCAACATTTTTGTAAGATTTCCTAAGCCAGAATTGTGAAATGGCATATACATTTGGCTTAGATTTGAGTATGAAAGCTGTAAACAAATTCAATGTCAAATCGGTCCATGGTGGTAGAGTAGGACTGGTAGAGACTCAGTCACTTGATTGTTGAGTTACTGTCTCATAAGCCTCAGTTTGTGTGTGAGGTAGCTAGCTGGCTAGTTAGCCACTGTTAGGGAGTAGCAGAGCATAGTTTCGAAGTCTTAGCTAGCTGGAATAGCATGGCTTGATGTTATATGTAAGAATTGTCATGGATTCAAGCAAATAGTCACTATGGACTTTTGTACTACTCAACATAAACAATCCCACTGTATCTTAGTCTTGCAAGCCAGATGGCTATTTCCACAATCTTTGACTAGCTAAAATATAGACGTCTCCACAACTTTGCACGAAATTGCGTATGCAGGAGAGGGTCAAAAAATTTAACACAATTCCCGCCAAAGTTTCTGCCCTGCCAAGTGTGTGATTGGTTGTAAAATTTGTTTGGCTGAAGAAAACTCTTTAGAATTTTTTTTCTCTATTTCTGAATGTGCATAAAAAAACTAGCATTCTTACCTGTGATGTGTCTCCGGTATGGAAATAACAGGATGCAGATGCAGGCGAAATATTTAGTCTGCTAGCGTAGATAACACAAATATCCAGAACTCAGTAGTAAGGTACGTATCACAAAAACATGATGACGATGATCACCCGGGAGGGTCAGCAGGTGGAGTTCTGACATTACCAGACCTCATGTTGTTATCCAAGCTCTGGCCATGCAAGACTAACTGCACATTGACCATCACATTATATTGCTGTTGGGATGATTTTGTGTATGCACACATACATTTTTAGCTCTTACATTATCATACCCTTGAGTAACTTAAGGTAAAGTACCTTGCTCAGCACAACATTTGTCAACTTTGGAATCAAACCGGCAGCCTAGTGATTATAAATCTGACTCGCTAACCACTACGCCACCTGGCGCCCCTAGTTTGTCTATGGTTGTGTGTGCTTATGCTCAGAAGTATATGTGCAAGTCTCGATGATGAACAGCGCTGTGTCACTCTGGTCAGCCCTCCTAAAGCAAATGCAGCAGATCTCATCTCTCCACACACAGACATGTTCAAAGCAGCAACATGCAGAGCAGGAGCAGGGTATGTGTGTTACTGTACCTGCCAACTTTCTCCTCTCTTTTCCTCACACTCCACTGGCCTTTCCACAGACACTCCATCTCACCCACATTGAGAGTATTACACTACCGAACCAAACCATAGAGTTAATGAACACAGGACCCAGCTTGCCTCTTATTAACCAATCACAATCCTCTGGAAATCCCACATAATCTTCCAGAAGTCCCCTATAACCCCTTTATAAACACTCTAGTATACTTTACGCTCTGCCCACCACACTCTAATTTTCAAACCGAGACAAAGGATGAAAGTCCACATTAAAACCCAGGATGTAGGCAGGCACAGCCTCCGGCAAGCACTGTCCTGCTTCGAACTGGACCCTGTGTTAGTGAGTCGACCAGGGGTTTTACCTTAGAGGCTTTGTGTTACTGGAATGATGCCATATGAGTAGGCCTGGACTTTTAGCAAACTATGCTTTGTGTTACTGGAATGAGACCAAATGAGTAGGCCTGGAGTTTTAGCAGACTAGGCTTAGTGTTACTGGAAAGAGGCCATATGAGTAGGCCTGGAGTTTTAGCAGACTAGGCTTTGTGTTAGTGTGGCCAAAGTTTTTCCTAGTCTAGAAAAAGGGTCCTAGATAAGGATTTCTTGGTAAGCCCAGCGAAGCCTCCCTCCTGTGTCTCTCTGGTTACCTGTTCCTGGCTTTGCTCCAGTTTGGCATGCCTGCAGGATTAGGTGTCTGTCAGTGCCTGGAGCTCCACTCACTCCCTCACCTCCATCTCCCAGGGAAACTGAGAGACCTGTGCTGATTACACATGACAGGGTCTGTTGGACATACACGCATGCACACACACACAGTCACAAAACAATACACTGTCCCTTACACACTCATACATACACAAACTAGTAGAAAACGCTCATGAAATACTGTGAATGCTATTAATATTCGGTCTCCAGTCATTAATGTTATTGTTTTCAGAGTCAAGGTTGACAGTGTCAAAGAATATAGGACATAGCCTGAACTCTACAAAAAGACTGGGATTTGTGTCAAAGAGCTCTGTATGATTATCATAGAAATTAAATCTATAGAAGCCTTATTAAACTGTTTTGCTTGGTCATTCGATTAGTACACAAAAAAATGGCGACTGTCGTTAGTTGTCACGGTAACATTACGAGAATCAGTTTAATGCGGAAGTAGGGGGCTAGATCTTTGCAATGGAAAGGTACACGTAAAAATGGCTGCCGCTCTGACCATTCTGCTACATTGATTTGCATTGGAATGGCTTTTCTAATCATTCCATTTCTATGATGACTATTGTAGACCCAGCATGTCATAGGCATTATCGTCTCTATTCTAATGGCCCAGTGGGAAGTTCTGACGCGTGTGGGCCTTCCAGCCAACACGGGGAATGAGAAACAGACTGGGAGAGAAAGAGAGGGAGAGATGGAGGGAAAGACAGAAATGTAATTGCTACTGACCCAGTTCCAGGACCCATGTTAGTTCTACCGAATTTGCACCTTAGAACCTACAACTGCTGTTCCCATTCCTGTGGGTATAACAAGTGCCACAGGACTCTAGTTTTCCTGTAGAACAAACTGTTGAGTTACTGTTCAGGAACATTTATCCTTGGAATGGATGACCAGTGAACAAAGGATCATCCTGGATGTGCATGGCTATATGGCTCCGTGTGAGTGTGTGTGATTGTGTATTACTATACTTGTGAAAACCAAATGTTGTGGCTTGTATATAGTAACGTATGGTAAATCCTCACTCGTGAGAACTGGTTTGCTCATCCTCACTTTCTTTTAAGCTTGGGTTAAGTTAAGGTTCTAATGAAGTTTAGGGCTGAAATTGGAGGTTAGGGATTAAAATCCAGAGTAAGGATTAGGTTTATATTTTAGATGTTTCGGGGTGAAGGTCAGGGTTAAGGTTAGAGTTAAGTTTAGGGTTAGAGAAAATAGGATTTTTAATAGAAAAAGAAAAATGCTTTTTTTAAAAAGACCTCACAAGTGTAGTGAATATAAGAGTGTGTGTGTGTATGTTTGCGTGTGTGCGTGTGTTTAGCTGAACCTGCATGGCTTACAATTGATCCAGAGGAAGGGAGAGAAAGAAAAACTAAGCCAGAGATGAAGAGAGAGAGAGGGAAAGAGAGAGGGGGGTGAAGGAAGGAGTGGAGCTTCAGGCGCTGCTTCATGTGTCTCTGGCCCCCCCTGTGGGAGTGCTGGGGTTTCACTCAGGCATGCGTGTCCATTTGTCATCGCTCTTATCTGCCAGTCATTACACAAATGGAGACCAGATGCCTCTGAGACATCCCACACAAAATGAATTTTGCAGCATCCACAAAAAGAAGACCTAATTACATAACACCAGCTTCTCGCCGCAGAACAACGGGGCTCACGCCAGGGTTTCCTAAATCGGAAGACCAGGACACTAGAGTGACGATCCAGATACACAGATGCACACTAACAGATGGACAGATACAGCCAGGACTAGACCCGCACGCACACACACAATGTACAGATGAAGTTATATAGTGACAGGGAAATGGAAAACAATTAGGCTGATGCCTTGGGGAGAGCAACGCCTCAGCAGCTGAGTACATGGAATCAGGAGCCAAGAATAGACAGAGGAAATGCAGAGGGGAAAATGTGCTTTGTCACTAAGGCCATAGCCAAACGGCTGTCCTGCATCTAGTCATGCACAATAACCATCATGAAGAGGAGAGAGAAAAACAAAACAACATTCTAAACAGAACCAGCGCTTAAGTTTAGTTATTTTCCCTTTCCATTGGGATTTTAACTATTTGCACACTTTTGAAACTTTTCACCGTTGCTTTGGCAATGGAAACAATTTTCCCATGGCAATAAAGCCCCTTGAATTTAGGTTTATTTAAAGCCAAAGATGAAATAGAAATGGAGAAATGTATATGCTTTGGCAGTATCAATGATCTGATTGGGTTCCCCCATGGACGGACTGGTGACTGGCTAATTGGTGTTGATTGGTTCAACAGCAGGCGACCAGGCAAAGCCGGCAGTTACCGTGGCAATGGGTATTATTTTGACAACAGTTTTTCTTCTGAAGTCATCCTGCTTCTCATGGCTGGGCCGTAAGCCTGGCCAGCGGTCAGCTTTGGGGTACGGTTCTATCCAGATCACCTCACAAACACACACGCTCTCTGCTAACAAAGATCCTTGGGACCACCAACTCTGATGATGTCACCCCATTAAAGTTATAATGTTAAACAGTTCATGTTAATGTCAGGCTTAAGGTTAGAGTTAGTGTTGTGATTGGTATTGCAGAAGTTAAATGTAGGGTTGATGTTAGGGTTAGAGTTGGGCTTAATGTTAACTTTAGACTTTAAGGTTTTCATCTCAGCAACAAAGCTTGAATCAACTTGATCTAATAGCTCTAGACAGCCTTGAAAACATTTATCTGAAACTAAAACCAACAGTTGTACAAGGGTATTTGCTTCAACTACTGGTAGTCTGTTATTTACAAACCAATGGAAGTGTATTTGGAAGCATTGTGTTCCCTGTCTCAGTGGAGTCTGAGCAGGCATAAATAAGGTTTCTGCTGCTGTGGATCTCTGAGCTGTCTCTGGCCTAGCTAGTGCTGACTTTGCTTGGCTCGCGCCAAATCTTTCAGTTACCTGTGGCGAGGTTTGTCTCCACATGCAGAGTCTCCGCCCTGTAGCTTACATCCCTTGCCCTCAGGTAGAATAGACCAACTGACTGCTCCCCACACCCAACGCCGTGCAGAAAAAGCCATAGATCTACAGCAACTAGAGTGTTGAGTGGCGCTGTAGGCCACAGGTGGACAAGACGAGGCATGATCACACTATGATTCATTGGTACATGACTGAATTTGCCCTCTTTTAATTACAGGTTCTGTAAAAGGGTGTCAAACTCATTTTGTGCCCCGGGGATGAATTTAGTCGTTGAGTTCTGGAGCGCTGCACTGAAAATGAGTTATGCTTCCTCACGTAAGCATTAGATAGTTTTACTAATAATAATTATTGGAACTGTCTTTGCTTTTCACCATGTATCTTGGTTCATTAGACAGTTCTAAGGAGGCAGGTTAGCATATGCGTTTTTATGATTAAGCACTTTCTACATGTTTTGGTTTTGCAACCCTATCAACATATTGTGCTTTTGTTTGACAACCTTGCCAAGCATGTTGAGTAAAATATTACATGAAGATGGCAAACACAGTCCAAAGTAGAGTGAGTGTGTTTGGAATCTTCTCAAGCCTGAATGAACAGCTTGACTGATTCTAGTCCTAGTCAAGTAAAACCCAGAACCACTAATAATTAAATAAAATACCCATCCTTCACTGTAGACCACCCAGTTTTGTTGAGCTCTGCAATCTTAATACAAAAATCCATACCACAAGATTTTTCTTACTTTTTAAAGTAACTTTTTTATAGCTTTTAGGACATTGATATTGAAAGGTTGGGCCTTAAACACAAATGTTTTTGAATGTGTTTGTGTGTATCTGTGTATGTGAGTGCACGTGTGTACACTTGCATGCCTCTTGGCCAAAATAGAGTGAACCCCATGGGGAGTGCTGATAAAGTGGGGCCTGTCATAAACTTTCTTTCCCAGTGAACTCTTCTGTCCTTTGTGCAGCCCCCATCATGTGATTGACTACCCCTCCAAGAGCCTGCCTTCCTGCTCCTAGTTTTCTGGCTGAATGGGTATGTTTCAAGGAGGCAACAGCCCTCCTGCCCTTGGCTGTGAGGGCAGTAAATTAGGCAGAGGTTCTGGGAGGTCAAATGGGGTCTGTGGGGGTTCAGAAGAGTGCCTCCAGGTCTACCTTGCACCCTGAGGAGTCAAGCCCACGGGCCAATCAATCAGTGGATAGACAAAGCTGAATTCTCCCATCATAATTTAGGTACTAAACACATCTGTTCCCTGCAACAGGTCAGCTTTGGTGGGTTAAGCCTCAAATTGCTAGTTATTTGCTGCTTTTGTCCCCAAACGTTTTTGACTGCATTGCATGTACAGACATTGCTGAAAGTATTGATACCTTTGCATTTTATTAAAATAATGCACCATTCACCCTGAAAAGTATTGAAATTATAATATATTTTGTCATCCATGCATGCCTTTAGTTTGCAGTGGAACGAAACCAAAAAAGCTGTGAAAAGAACTGAATTCTTGCTAATTCTATAAAGGCATTATAAAATGGCCTCAACAATATAATTAATAATCTTTAGAGGTTATATGAAATAAGTGTATTGTAATGATACCTGAAGCAGGATTTTTTTTACAGTTTTATCTCACTGTGTGTATAAGCTAATAGCCAAGCATGGTCAATGTAAAGGATACATGACCATCTCTAAAGAGTTTCCTGTTCTTGTGAGCACTGTTACCAAAATGATTGAAAAGTTTAAGGCCAATGGTACTGTACCAACATCCCTAGACATGGCCACAAGAGGAAAATTGACCCAAGATTGAAGAGAAGGATGCTTGAGAAAGAAGCAAGTAAAACTTCAAAACACATCCAAGCCGACATTCAAGCTCAAGTTGCAACAGTTCCAAGTCGCTGTTTGAATGAAAATGGGATCCATGCTAGAAGACCTAGGAAGTTCTCAACGTGAAAAGAGAAATTTACTATAGTTTGCCAAAATCATGTGGAGAAGCCAGTCTTTCTTAGTGAATTTCCTTTGGACAGAAGTTAGAAGAGCTTTTTTGGAAACTCATAAAAAAATCAATTTTTACTGGGGGAAAATGAAGTTTTCAAAGAATAGACAACCATCCTTACCATGTGACTTGAAGGAGGCTCATTGATGTTTTGGGGTTGCTTTGCTACCTCTGGCACTGGGTGCCTGGAATCAAAAGACTATCACGGCATGTAGGAGAAAACTGTACAGCCCAGAGTATGAAGGCTGTCTCAGGTGCAGGGCAGGATAATGACAGGAAACATACCTAAAAAAGCACCCAAAAATCGTTGACAAGTAAACTTTGGATCTTTCTAAAGTGGTCTTCTGAGAATGCTGATCAAAATCCCATCGAACATCTGTGCAAGGAGTTGAAACTCACAGTTGGGAAAAGGCACCCATTAAACCAGAGTAGAGTGGGCCTAACTACCAGTCAAGAACTGTAGAAATCTACAGTAATTCAGAGAGCACTTGATTGACGTTATTGTGTTCAAAGTCTATGCAACAAAATATTAGGTTACGGGTCCCAATATTTGGTCTATGCCATTTCATTTGTATGTCATAAATGAGAAGCTATTTTCTTTTCTACTGAATGTCAACTGAATAATGGTGGATACCAAATACTTTTTTCAATTTTCAACTTAGTTCAGAGAATATTGTGAGTTGTGAAAACTGTGGAAGGGTACCATGGCCATGTCTGTATGTGTGTGTGACTCAGTCCTTCCTCGAACACTCAATAATACAGCATGTGTGTGTTTGTTTGTGTGTATGTGCTTGTTTGTGCATGTTTTGGTCTGTTTAGGACTAACTACAAATCTGTACATTTAAACAGACAAGGCATGATCTTCTGTATACTTGGCAGACTGAGGTGTCAGTTAATCAGTCATAACAACCAGCCCAGGGTGAATCAAATCAAAACAAAGTCCTGACCTTGCTGACTTTTAGATAATTAAACTGTGGCTGGTCGATTCAGTGGGTGAATTCCAAAATCGCTGCTGCTTTTGTTGCCAACTTAAAAGTAGGGAGGGTTGACTGCAGGTTGAATAATATGCGTGTGTCTGTGTGTGCTTACCCTATGCAAGTTTGTGGTTATCACAGTGTGTGTGTGTGTGTGTGTGTGTGTGTGTGTGTGTGTCTGAGTTTGGGTTGGTGGAAGACAGTGTGTGCGTGCTCGTTTGGGTTTATTCAGAAGTAACCACGGCTTTATACATTTTTACAGTATACCAGTGAAGGCGTGATGAGGCACATACTTGGCACATTAAGATGTCAGTCAATCACTCAATACAACCAGCAACTAATTCATCAAAACAACCTTGACAATACATCTTGATTCTAGGATGACTCGATAGACTTGTTGGTTCTTTAAATGTCAGCAAATCTTAAACGCCCTAACAGGGACAAGTCAGGCTGTTTGAGGATGCTATGTGAGATCTGTGTGTCAAATCCTAAGCTTCCATGTGCTTCTTATTAATATGTCTTATTATTTCATCAGAAACACCTTTAATCACAGTGACGTCCACGAAAACAAAACAGTCAACTTCACTTCAGTACATACACATGAGACCATTCTGAAAAATCTGAAATGGACATGAACTTCCCTGAGATGGACTCTCAAGAATGGTAGAAATTGTTTGTGACCCAAGGCTTCGATTCATCATGGCATTGTAAGAAAAGCTTAATTTCTCTTGTTATTTTTGTGAATTTGTAAAAAATGTTAATGTTTTTAGATGGGCAATGCAAGCTCCAGCTGGTATGGCTTCCACAATCCATCAGCCTTTTCACCACTCCAAGTGATTCATGCCATTATGGATTGAAGGCGTTACAAACACAATGCTTGTAGCAGCACAGAGTCAAACTTCCCCTGGCGCTGCTACACATGGCCGAGGGCCATTATGGGAGAAAGTTGCTGGGCGGTGGGAGAAATTAGGAACTCTTTGGCCTGCACTACTTGATGTTTCTTAGAACCATATCAAGAACATTCTTCAGTGCATCCATATGGGATATCCAACTTAACTTGGATACGCTACTTAGACTTCAAGATGCACTATGTAAATTTCCATTAATTTGTCAAAGTCAAAGTTGTTTATTTATCATATGCATCGGATAACATACATCATCCTATGCAGAGAAATTTCTTTTGACATGGCACGGCCATGTTGTTTGGGCGGGGTGAATTTCACAGATATATTTTTTTATGATCACTACAGTAACATAACTATTTCTGAAAATACACATCTTTATTTTGTATTAGTTGCTAGTGTGAAAGGTCTATTTTGCTATTCATATTATTGTCTCTATTTTGTATTACTTAAGTAGATGTTTTCAACGCCTGAATCCAATATGCTAGTTCCTTAGAAGTTCTAAAACACAGTTTTTATCTTTTTAAGTTACCGTGCATAGGGCAAATTTAAATGCTTACCATATTAGAAAAAATATATATTTTTAATATGGTAAGCATTTAAATATGCTTATCATATTTAAAAAAAAATATTGTTTCTAATATGGTAAGCATTTAAATATGCTTACCATATTAGAATTTTTTTTTTTTTACTTCCCCAATCATCACAGGTCACTCAATCATTACAGATAAAAAAGTATAATAAACATTAGTATTTCAAGAGAATCATCCTTTCAAATCCATAATTATGGCAATGATGCTCAGACAAGATGGTGTTGTATAGGCAGGCACTGAGACCAGCAGGTCATTAACTACCTTTCATTTAGCCAACCATTTAGGCTGAGGAAAACATGGACTTGTGGAGCTCTAGGCTAAGGTGGGCAGGGTAATGATTTAATGAGAGCATTGAGAGAAAGGTGAGGGGGTGGCATGGAAAACCCCATCAGACCCCTGCATGTCCTGCAGTAGAGACGCCCTGCAGCCCTTTCACAGCAGCTATCAACTTCTCACCCCAGGGCTCAGGACAAGGTACCAATTAACCCCTATACTGGAACGCATGTACGCATGCACACACACAAACACACATGCTCAGTCATTCACAGCATGGTCACACACATGCACTGAAATACAAACACGTGCACACACGCATTCTGACCATGCTGTCCTTTCAGCCCTTACACATACTTTACATGTTATAGACAAGCCACAGGCTCTCAACCACAGGATCACAGGAACAGATGCCCATTTGGTCATTGTCAACATTGTGGTTAGTTGGTCCGTGGGAGCCAAACCCTGCACAAGGGGCCTATGACGGCAGCTGTACATGTGACCTACGATGCTATACATCCAAAATGGACTACGAGTTGTTTTGTTTTCTCCACCCTACACTCAATCTTGGAACATACATGCAGTCTGTATATTAAACGGAGTAACAGTTAACATTAAAAAACGACACCTGATCTCACCGTTGAATCTTATCTCCAGCAACGACCAAATGCTATTAAACCCCCCCCCCACAAACACACACAAAAAAATTTTTAAGTGAACTCACACCACTGTAAATTTCTTCTGTGGTCATGCACGGCTGTGATTTATGCTTTCATAATGTACAATTTAATCTTGAACAACTGACTTATGCACTAAAGCATCTCATTTCCCCATCTCCATTCCTAGTCAAAAACATGCTTTTTTAAATAAAAACGTTTTGAAAAATGTTTAATTAAAGGAGCAGCAGTAGAAAAAAAACAGTGGCACCAACCTAACACATCGTGTACATGCTGCCACATGTAGGATAGTGGCCTGTTTCTGTCACTCTTCTGGGGTAGAGAAGGGTTGTATACTTCCACTGCTACAAGAGTGCTGAAAGAATGGCAGGTAGAGGATTGAGTACACACACACACACACACACACACACACACA
>JACXGM010022525.1:0-10106 GCA_016801145.1 Umbra pygmaea | reverse complement strand
AGCAACGATTGCATATTATAGACAAAATAATCATCTGTATTTTCAGAAATGTGCGTGTGTATATGTGTATACCGGTGTATAGATATATAGACAGATATAGATAGTAAAATTCGGGCAGACAGGACAAATGAATGGAAAGTTACATAGTGCAGCTGTAACATAGTGCAGCTGTAACATAGTGCAGCTGTAACATAGTGCAGCTGTAACATAGTGCAGCTGTAACATAGTGCAGCTGTAACATAGTGCAGCTATAGTGCACACAGACTTTACAGTCACATGACTCATATTTTTACATTATGTTCAGTAATGTGACTTACCATATTGGTGTCCTGCAGGGAGTTTCTGGTTATGGTTGGCTCTGAGAAGGCCAGATCTACCAATATGAACTGTGAGGTGATCACAGAAGTGAAACACGATCAGTCTGAGCCTGTGGTAGACATCACATTCAGTAAGTAAAATGAAGTTGACCTTTACTGAATACGCTGATACTAGTTAAATTATGTCAGTTGTCACTAATCGTAGTGCTAAAGAGTGCAGTGTTAACTGAAATGTAATAGCCTATGGAGTGTTCAAATTTCTACTCAGGACCTGTATATATTTTTTGTAATCCAGGGCTCAACTTTAAAAGAGTCCCTGGTCTTAGCTTCATTTATCTGTTTAAGTAAAGTTTAAAAATGAACTTAACCCTTCAAGTGAGAGACAATCTGATTCCAATTTAATGTAAACATTTGTATATCTAGGATTCCAAGAGAAGAGGTTTAAATACCACTGGCTAACATGCTGTAACCCTTAAACAAAAGGCTTCATTAACTACAGTTAACCAACTTAGATTGCATTATACTTTGATGTATATATGTGATCAAATATACAAAATATATCAAGCCATCATAGCAGTAACCTTTTGTGTGTCTTATACCCTGTCTACAGTGGATGGAGAACGGCTAATGATGAAGGGAGCTAGTCTGACCAGCAGGGAAATGCTAACAACGCTTAAGTCCCATTGTGTAGCCAAGGACCCACAAGCCAATACTGCAGTCAGGAACTAGTTCCTCCCTCAGTAATGTTTGACTGTGTATATCTGTGAATGTTTATAATAAAATACTTTATTTAAAGGTTATGTGTTTCTACCTATATTTTACCAGGCAAGTTGACTGAAAACATATTCTCATTTGCAGCGACATCCTGGGGAGAAGTGCGGAAGAGGGGAATTAATGAGCCAATTAAAAGCTGGGGATGATTAGGTTGTCATGAGGGTCAGATTGAAAATTAGCCCAGGACACCGGGGTTTACACTACTCTTAAGATAAGTGACATGGGATCTATAGTGACAACAGAGAGTAAGGACACATTTAACCTCTCAACAGAAAGACGGCACCCTACACAGGGAAGTTGTCCCCGACACCTAACTGGGGGCATTTTTACCTTTACACATGAGGGAAGAGTGCCCCCTACTGGCCCTCCAACACCACTTCCAGCAGCATTGGTCTCCCATCCATGGACCAACCAGGCCTGACTGTTGAGTTTTAGAAGCAAACCAGCAGTGGAATACAGGGCACCATACTGCTGACAACATTGTACAAGTTTTTTCTCAGTTTTGTCTTTACATTCTGTTTTTATTATTGTAGGTTAGCATTTTTGTAATTCTACAATTAATAATTTGTCGTTTAAACTCATTTCCCTAATGAATCCTTTCCCACTGTGGTGATGAGTTGTTCTGTGTGTTGGCTACAGTATGATGCTGAGTCTGTGGGGATGAGTTGTTTACAGCTGGATCTTAACAGGCTTGAATTCCATTTCTTCCAAACTGTAATACAAAAAGGACACAGATAACTTAGAGGTCTGTAGATTGCAGATGGTGGAAGATGCTGCTTTGTAGGCTAGATGGTGGTGGTGTTATTATCTGTAATGCAGATAATTGGTGTTGAGACAAATGTATATAATGTAACATAATTTGAAATACACAGAAACAAAAGCTTAATATATAGGCTGTTTTTTTAAATGTGCGTAATGATAAGATCTGTCCCACATTGCATCTTCGACCCAGTTTTTTGTGACTAGTTGATTCAATGATGAGGGCATTGCCTACTACAGCTCAACTTTATAGTACCTCAATTTCGAGTGAACATGTGAAAGGGTGAGATAAAGGGTGAGGTTAGGTTGGTTTAGGGTAAGGAGAAGCAACAGCCCTGCTACTCAGATAATGCAGCCAGTTTCAGATGCCTCCTCATTGGCTTTAACATTTGAGCGATGCATATCACTAGGACAGATCTACCTCTAGAACAAGACTCTTGTTAAAAAAATAATAGAAAAAACGCAAACTTGTCGTTTTATGGGGGAGTGAAAAAATAACATTTTCCAGTTCTGATATTTTGGGCAGGGAACTATTTGCAGATGCACACTATTTTCAGCATCTGAAAGGCCATTGTGAAACGCATTACCTCTGACATAGTCAGTTAAATGTAACTTGGCACATAAGTGGATGTAGAACTCAGAAACCTTTAACCCAATCCAACATCATTCCATCCATCGAAAAGACCTCAACTAGCCTACATGCCTTGACGTTCGTGGCTTTGATTGGCCAACATTAGAATGCGCGTGACGGATAGATCCCTTTAAAGCCGATGATAGTTGTCATTAGAGGGAGAAATCGAGTTCGGACCGTTAGACCGCGTTGTTGTGGGATATTACAAAGAACTGGGAAGATGGTTGACAACTTTGTCGGGACATGGAAAATGATTTCCAGCGAAAATTTTGATGACTACATGAAAGCTTTGGGTATTATATATATTTTGTATTTCTAGAAAAATTATTGATAAAATGAATAGACGTAGGATACCCAATTATGATAAAACATGTAATTTAATTACAGTAGGCTATGAATAATTATTATATTCGTTTAATATATATTTTTCTTCATCACAATGCCAATATCCACTTCGCCGTTTGTTATTTGATGTGCAGGTGTTGGCTTCGCAACCCGGCAGGTTGGAAACCGCACCAAGCCGAGTCTGCTCATCAACTTGGATGATGGAGGAATGATTTGTTTGAAATCCCAGAGTACGTTCAAAACTGTTGAGATTAAATTCAAACTCAACGAGCCTTTCGAGGAGACGACCGCAGACGACAGAAAAACAATGGTTTGTTTGGAATAAAATCAGTTTCAGAGTCAGTTGACCTGGGTTCTTGGAAATAACTAATTTTTTTCCCTTATCATCTTCAGACCGTTTTTTCTCTTGAAAATGGAAAACTTGTGCAAAAACAGACCTGGGACGGTAAAGAGTCAACAATAGAGAGAGAGGTGACTGGTGATGGAAAGTTGATAGCGGTAAGGAAATATTAATTTATTTTATTATTTATAAAGGAAATCATTGATTTTATTGCCCCCGATTCCGGGAAAACTGGGAATTTTGTGAAATATCCTGGAATATTTGCAACCTCTCCCAAAGGAGGTTAGGCCTATTTATTAAGTACCACAAATGTCCCTTTAGATTTTTTTTAATGGTATCTAGTGATTTTTACCTGTTAATAAGTTATGCACATGATATATTACTTGAATTTACACTTGACCTTCAGCACAAGCAATTTGATTGCAACTATGCATTTTGACTGAACAAGTGTGCTATCGTTCTACAACCTAAAACAAATCCTGTCATTTCAAGCCTATTCCTTGCTCTTTGACTGCACGTGGACATCTCAACTATTACCTAATATAAGCTTTCTCTCGTCCATCTTCTGTCATCTCTTCTTGTTCATCCTTACAGAAATGTATAATGGGGGACGTGGTAGCGGTGAGGACGTATGTGAAGGAGGCGTGATATGGGACTCGTGCTGGACTGGATGACGACAGGCTCAGTTCAATGAGCAACAAAGCTAAAGTTACAACACGTATTAGTCATTGTTTTGCCACAGCAACTTAATGCATTTTATTACTGCAATATGATACATTTGGTTATAAACATTGTTTTGATTTAAATAAAAATCTTAAAATTGCCATATGTTGTCATTTGAAGTTATTTTATGTTTTGTTGGCGTTTTCCAGATGTGTATGTAAAATAGACAATGTTGATTGCTAAAGACTTAATATGTTTTTTTTGCTATTCATATAGTTGCTTTTCTCACGTTTTTCTGTACTGAATGCAAGAAGACTATAATATTCATAAACCAATTAAAAGGAACAACTTTAAATTGACAATTATTTTGACTTTCCCAATGTCAAGTATCTACAGTACTTATTCTTTAGCATCCAATTAAAGGAAATAAGAGTTTAGTGACAGACCAAAGCGTCCCATTCCCTGAATAAAAAATATGTACACTAAAGGTCAGTAGAGTCCATCAAAGAAGTGGGTAGCCAGTTGATAACCAGAACTTTCTAACATTGTACATGCTAAATGTATATGTTATTAATTTCTGTTAATCAAACACACACCTCTGGAAAATAATAGTAGACTACTACAATTTTTTCTCTAATCAAGATAATTGAAATCGTCTGGAATATGATTAGATGGAAGATGCATGGTCACAAGCCATCAAACAAAGCCGAGCTGCTTACATTTTTTTGCACCAGGAGTGACATAGTCACCCAACATAAATGTGAAACACTGGTGGAGAGAATACCAAGACATATTAAAGCCATTTATTATTATTATACAATTCTTATTATTACACCAAATTTTGATTTCTGAACTCATCCTAAGTTTACGCATTAGTATTGTGTTGTTTAAAAATGAATATGAACTTATTTTCTTTGCATTATTTGAGGACTGACAACCCTGCATACTTTTTTTTATTTTGACCAGTTTTCTGCAAATAAATGCTCTGAATGACAATACTGTCCTTTAGAATTTGGGAGAAAAACAAAAATGTACCTTTTACCCAAACACTTACCCATCAATAGAAAACCAGAGACACATGATTTTGCAGCAGTCTCTTAATTTATCCAGAGCTGTATACACTCTTCAAAGTTACTATGAGATAAATATGAGTAGTTTACATTAATTATCACCAAACAGAGCAAAACTGACACAGAGAGAAACTAGCTTAGACATTCAATAGTTTAGTCACTGGATAATTGATCTATTTAAAAGCTTCTTAATCAAAACAAATCTGGCTTCTATTCAACAACTCACTTCTCTTGAAATTTGACAGAAAAAAAGACAAATTAATGTTATGCACTTCTAAATATTCAAATGAAGGCTGGCTAAGCCTGAGTGGGTCAATTAACTGACACTACATGAAGTATGCTTGTCGTTGGCAGCTATCCGGCAGGCTTACTGAAATGTGAGTGCTTTCAGATGGTCAGACTGGACCAGTGGAACAGGTCTCAGAGGAAATGTATTCCTCTGCTTTTTTTGGTCATGAACATTTCCCATTCTGTAGGCCACCTAGTTGCAGTGGTATGTGACTTAGGAAACCCAAAGCATTGTGGGTCCCCTTGGAGTCACTCCCTTTGGCGTGGACTCAAGATGAGATTGTCAGCAAGCAACAGTTAGACATTTAGCCAACAGCCACTTTCCCATAGCAGGAAAGAAAGCAGATATACTGATTGGGGTTAATGGCAAAAACAGCTGAAAGAGTTGGAACTGTGGGCCAACTCACTACCAACATCCCATTTAGTCAGGACAATACATTGAGCCACTGCCTACGCTGTATAAAGTTTGGACAGTTGGTGGGATTCCAAGGTTACCAGAGCTGCAAATCCTAGGAGGATAAAAGCATCATAATGAATCTACAACCGAGTTATGGATGTTTGGTTACAGTGGAAAACATCTGTAAACACATATTGCATAGTGAAAATAAATCAGGCCTTGGAATTATATATTTAAATTGATTTGAAATACTTGAGTAGCAATTAAATCTCTGCAAGTCTAGTAATATATATGTAGGCTAATGTACAGTGTATTACTTACTTATTTGTATGTCCCTTAAACTTTGTCAAACTGGGGACATGTCAATATGGACTTTACAGTGATGTTCATCATGGTTTACAAGTATTTTACAATAAGTAACTAAAAATGTAATGTACATGTTTGTATTTTTTAGCTCTATATGACATCATGCATGAAAATCATTGTCATAAAAGTTTGGGTCTGACTTAGTGTTGCAGCCAAGAGTCTTCTGAATCCAAAACTATAAGACACTTCACCATATGATAAAGTATGATCCTATCAGAAGCCAAAATATCAACATAGTGCCAGGCTGACTTCAACCCCCTTAGACCTTGAAGAGATCATTATATTTGAAAAATGAGGTACACAGTCTTGTACCTTTGACTTCTTTTGGATTTTCTCTTCGTTTTTTTACTTGAAATTATATGTTGTATGCTTATGAGTCACAAGCTTCTCCCTTGACTGTATGCCTCCACGTCCCCCTGATTGCCTGCGAGCTTCTCCTGGACTTTACAGTAATTTCTTTACTGTGCAACAGTAAGTCACATGGATAATCATTAGAATATTTTTACAAAACTGGCTGCTACAGGGCCATAACATGAGATACAAGGTAATGGAGCCTTTCATACATTGTTGTGTTTCTTTAGAAATCAATGGAGAAATAGAGACTTTAAACACTTCAGTTGTAAATTGATTTGCTGTCAAAGTTGCCCTAAAATGAATATGAGTCTATGGAATGCTAACAAAGATCATTCCTTGTTAGCCTCAGAATCCACCCAGGAATGCTTCAACTTCCAGGTCCAAGCCTACCCCCTTAATTTTTCCAGAAGTCTATTGGAGAAATGAATGGGAAATTTGCTTCCGGAACCTCAGCTCTCTCGAAGGAGGGGCGAGACTGTTGAGGTGCTTTGAAGGGCTGCTTTGAAGAGTTTTTTTTGTTTCTTGAAACTAGACGGTCATTGGATAAATGCTGTGATTATGTTCCGCCCAAGGACGCTCAGCATCTCTGGGGGTGAATGGAGGAGTGGGCTGGTCTGGACTCTAGGCTTCTGCGTGATGATTTGAGGGTCTTTCGAAAGACTGCATCTACTTTTGATTGAAAGCAATTTTGTACCATAAAAAGTCGCCAAAGCTATTTGAGCTCAGTCTCATCAGGGATTTTGCAAGTGTAGTCGAAAGACAACCTGCTGCAACCTATTTCTTAGTATTTGCTTGGCAAAATTGCTAGACAATACATTTTATAGAATTATACACGACATTCCTTGTTTTCAGTTTAACCTAATTCCCACATTTCACAAGTGTGGTTACTTGGTGTTCCTTAAAGACTGTGCAATGCCTCAGCTTCACAAACTGTTCTCATTAGTGGCAACAATTGGAGCTACATCTGCAGGTGTAGAAAGGAGCTTCTCCTGTTTATAGCGGCTCTAGTCCTACACTCGTAACACAATGAGTCAAGGACGTTTAAGCAGCCTAGCTCTGCTTGCCATTTAGAGGACACTGGTCAAGTCACTAGGAAAGAGTATTCTAGTGTAATGGGAGACCAGATGCTACTAGAATTGATGTTACAGGGTCAGTATGTACTGTATTCCAGCAGTCTGTAAGTTTGATTTAGAGCATCAGCTAAATAGCTACAATCTATATTGTTCTCAAGTAGGAGTTGTATTACCACAGTACAGCTGTTCCAACCTATATTTGTTATCTGGATGGTCATCTGAATATGCAGAAATATTCATAGGGCCAAAAAAGGGGATATGTTCTTATGGTCTTTACTAGACAGCCAGAAGAGGATTGACCATCCCTCACAGTATGGCTCCTCTCCATGTTTCCTCCTACATTTAAACCCTACTAGCAGTTTCTTTCTGGTCACTCTATATATTTTGTCATTGCTTGGTTAAAGGACGTGTGTCTAAATACCACATTGTGACAACGGCTGATGCAATGAAGTGCTTTAAAAAATGAATGTAATTATCAAATCCATTTAATCACTAAAATTACTCAGTGAGAGTAACCAGAGTGCTTGCAGTCAAAGTATTTGTAATTTTCTAAATGCGTTTGGAAGTATTTTGTTAACCTGTGTGTGTGTCTTGTGTGTATACAAGTTGATTCTGAGCAAGACAGAAAAGGACCCTACAGTTAGAGTGCACTGGACAAACTATTTGAGGACATAAGGTATATGGAGGGATGGTGATGGAGCCCCAGTGTGTAAAGCCCTACAGCAAGAATGTCCTTGGAATTAGGAAGGATACCTCACTATAACAGTAATCTACTGTGTGTGATACAATGGCAAGAGGTTCTGTAACCACAGTGCATTTGGAAAGCCCTCAGGAAGAGAGACCAGCATGCGATCTGGCAGAGAAGACACACTCATAGTAAACAATGGAAAAGTTTAACAAAGAGAGTAGAATTTATTTGGGGATAGTTATTAAGCTTCTGTAAATAGTTACCCTAATAAATGTTCAGGAAAAAGCCTGGACCATTTTTCTGGGAATGGTGTCGTACTAATAAAAAATATTCTGCATTTAACAATTTGTTCCAGGTTAATATTATATTTGTCTGGAAAGCCAGCCCCAAATGTCTTCCTCAGTGCTCACAACGGATACAGTGTTGTCTGGGTCTGATATAGTCGACAGCACAGGGGCTGATATAGTGTCTCTGTATCGCATTATGTCTATTCACACGCTAACAGAAATGTTGTTGAGGCTGTGTTTATTTTTTGCACGTGAGTGTCAGCGGTGACATCTTTTTTCTTTAGGTGCGCGAGTGCATTGTTTTAGAAATTACACAGTTTATAAACGTACTAAAGTAAAAGCAAAAAGAATCTCATTGAATATTTAAAACTAGTAACTGATTACAGGAATTAAATCACATTCTTTCTGTCACATCTGGAAGTTTCACTGGAAGTCAACCGTCCCTACCGCCCTTCCCCTGTCCCCTTCCTTACACACACACGACAACCAAGGTCTACATTGGCCTAACAACGACTATGCACAAAAGTGCACGCACACCCCTACTACACATGCAGGGCAGTTAACTGCAGTTGGTCTAATGGCTTTGTTTTCCTCGTCCTCACCCATTGTGTTCTGAGAATACATTATGTGTACGAGATCAGGTAAATATTGTTTTTACCTGGAAACAATAACAATCTATTACTTATGTTCGGCCCGTCAACTCTCCTGTGACCTTATCAAAATGAATGTTCTTTCCTCAGGTAAAAGCAGTGACCATGACATAACATCATCTGCACAAAAACACTTTTATACCCATCTTCTATCCACTGTGGCTTGTTTTTGCTCTACATATGTGGTAACAGAAGTACTGAAGTAGACCTGGGTTCAAAATAAGTTTGAAAATGGTTCCAGTATGTAACTGCTTGCTTATGACTCGCGTGCGCCAGACTGGCCAGAGTTTGCACTTTTGAAACATTTATGCCAGGCAAGTTTATTCAAACCCAGCTAGAGCACGTGAAGAATGCTGTATATGATTTGAATTTCATCTGCTTTGGAGTGAACCGGACCTTGTGTTCACCCTGGTCTTGCAGCATGCTGGGTAACGAAGGGGTTGCTGGGTAAAAAGGTTAGGTATGTCAACCCTGGCCCCAGCAGAACTGCAGGGAGGCTGGTTGCCATGCAACAGGGATTTCACTGAACCGAACTACACCCACATCCTGGGGTGATGAACTTGTTAATAGACTGCTTTACTCGATGTGATAGTTGGCAGAACCTATGAGAAGCCTCTACATTCTAACTGCTCTCTAAAGAACATAAGTCCCGATAAAGAAACGGCTAACAGCAGTCAGCTACCAGTGATCTGGAGTTCATCAGCTCATGAACGACACTCCAAAAAGCAGCATTTACTTGCCTTCTTACTTTGCTCCTCAACAAGTCATGTGACCTGTAATCCTGTAGGCTGATGTAAATCGGGATTCTTCCCACATTCATACATCTACATTCTTGTGTCTGTAGGCTGGTTCTGTGTTATGTCCCCTTTAAGTCTGTCACTTCAATACAACACATTATGCGGCGTCAACACAGACTGTACGTTGATGGCTTTGAAGGTGAATTGAAAGACTAGGAGCCCAGACTTCCAGGCAAGGGCATAGGAACGAGTTTGATATGGGGACACACCATATATTTTTCACAAATTGTTACTTATTATTGGGGGGGACCACATTGCCTGTCTGTAACATTGGGGGGGACAAATTCCCCCTGCCCCCCCCCCCCCC
>JACXGM010022524.1:5637-16762 GCA_016801145.1 Umbra pygmaea | reverse complement strand
GAGAGAGAGAGAGAGAGAGAGAGAGAGAGAGAGAGAGAGAGAGAGAGAGAGAGAAAGCAGTCATTTTTACCCCACTGCATATCTATCCCTCCATGAAAGATGCATGCTATCAACGGGTTATAGGCAGTTTCCAGCAAGACCCATCCATCAGAAGGAAACTGGATCTGCAGACCTCCATGGCGGTCCCCTGCACAGAATGGGGTCATCCACAGCCCAGTGCTAACAGCCAATGTAGCAACATGATACACAAGTTGCATCCATCACACGTCTGGGATAAAAAGCTATTTTTTATTTCTTTCCTCCTACTCTCTTTTTCTCTATTCGATAAAAAAAAGAGGTAACCTCAGCCCACAACGCGATGATGATGACAGAAATGTCCGTGCTTGTAACATTGACGAGACGTTGCATAAAATTCAGGAATGAAAACCAAACATTGCCCTAGCAAACATTTCAGCGAGTTAATCTGGCTCCTTTTATGTGGCCTATGTTTGGAAACAAGAGCCCAGCTATTTGAAGTCAGGTTTGGTTTTCTCTTGTTCTACTTACAGAGAATCCATACTGATTTAAGGGTGGAAATCAATTTTAGGCTATAACGTTTTAAGGGTGAATTTCAGATGTGTTAACTCTCAGTACACGCCCACGCTGCTTCTCACTTCCTCAGAGATAACCGGCAAATGGCAGTGCACTCTATAATGCTGATAGTTGAAGTTGTTTTTATCTTTTGTTTACGGAGCTCAGATCTCCATCTGATTGTGGTTTGTCAGGTTTACAGTGGGCTAGCTATAATAATAAATATTACTTTAGCTGATTGTCAAAAACCTCTCCAAACTCCAAACGAATGACTGTTATTACCTTTTGGCAGGTTCAACTTTGACCTTCACTATGTGTTGCAAGCAACATAAGTCACACCGAGTTCAATCAAAGACTGTTTTTATATGATGATTTTAACATGTGTGTGTGTGTTCGTGCCCTTGTTTGTATGGTGGTGGGGCCCTGAAATTTCAGCGATGGCCCCACAACCACACATAAACCTGACAAAATGTTGTAAAATTAGACCTTGTGGGGACAAATTATACCTTGTCAGGATAGCCCCATGAGGGTAATTCTGATTTATGGATCAGGGGTTAGGTTTAGGGAAAAACTTACTATTGGGTATAGGATTAGAATTGTGGTTACTATCAGGTTTAGGCATTAACGATAAGGTTCAAGGTTAAGGTTAGTTATTATTCAAAGTTTAAGTTTAGGCACTAATGGTAGGTTACTGAAGTTAAGATTATGCTTACGGAAAGGGTATGGTTAAGGTTAGGGTAAAGTTAAGGTTAGGTTTACGTCTAGGAAATAGGGAACATGGATGTTTGTGTGTGTGTGTGTGTGTGTTTGTGAGTGTGTGTGTGTGTGTCCAAGCATCCTCTACTGGTTTGGAGTGATATTTAAACTCCTCATACAGAGTATTTTTTAATGTAACTTTGTAGATACTAAGATAAATGATGGGCTGAATGCTACATTGGAATAGGTAAGAATCACCCCCCTGTAAAATAATCACATTTTGTTGCTCTGCAGTCTGAAATGAAAACGGACAGACACAGTTTTTGTTTCATTCAGCTGTATGTACAACTCATAACATCCAAGTGAAAGATATAATACCAACTTCTCAGAAAAAAGAAATTACAAATTAAAAAACAGAACCACTGAGTTGGAAAAAGAATCACCCCCCTCCCAAAAATGACTTGTAAACCCAACTAGGTGTAGTCAATCACCTTCTCAATAGCACACAAAGCCAGTTCACTTTCAACTGTGACCAGCTGTGGACATTTTATTTAGCTCAGCATGAAGCAAGCTTTTCCTGAAGCATTTCAGTCCTTTGTAGTGCAACTGAAGACAACAATCAACTATGGGTGGCAAGGCATTGTCAAAACATCTCCGGGATAAAGTTGTGTACAGGCACAAGTCAGGGGATGGATACAAAAACATTTCAAAGGCTTTATCAGTCCCTAGAAGCACAGTGAAGTCCATTATTAAGAAGTGGAAGGTATTTGGTAGAACACAGACCCTCCCTGGGTCAGAACATGGCTCCAAACTGGATGAAAGAGCCAGGAGACTGGTCAGAGAGGCTACCAAGAGACCTACAGCAACTCTGAAGCTGTTGCAGGAATTCATGACAATGAGTGGTCATTGTGTGCATATGACAACAATATCACAAATTCTCATGTTGGTGTTATATCTTTCACTTGGATGAGTAAATACAGCTGAATGAAACAAATACTGTCTGTCCGTTTTCATTTCAGGCTGCAAAGCAACAAAATGTGATTATTTTACAGGAGGGTGATACTTTTCTATCCCCACTGTATCGCATAGTCAGGTAAGACCTGACTAACAACAAAATGTGATTATTTTACAGGAGGGTGATACTTTTCTATCCCCACTGTATCGCATAGTCAGGTAAGACCTGACTAACAACAAAATGTGATTATTTTACAGGAGGGTGATACTTTTCTATACCAGGTAAGACCTGACTAACAACAAAATGTGATTATTTTACAGGAGGGTGATACTTTTCTATACCCACTGTATCGCATAGTCAGGTAAGACCTGACTAACAACAAAATGTGATTATTTTACAGGAGGGTGATACTTTTCTATACCAGGTAAGACCTGAATAATACTTACTATTTTCAAATGCATACCAAAATACTTCCAATGTTTTTTTCAAAGGGGAAGTGTCTTTCAAATACTTCCAAGAAAAAGTATTTGTTCATGCATACCACTAATAAATCAACTGCCAGCCCCAGGACCAGCCAGTCAACAGCCAGCCCCAGGACCAGCCAGTCAACAGCCAGCACCAGGACCAGCCAGTCAACAGCCAGCCCCAGGACCAGCCAGTCAACAGCCAGCACCAGGACCAGCCAGTCAACAGCCAGCCCCAGGACCAGCCAGTCAACAGCCAGCCCCAGGACCAGCACATCAACAGCCAGCCCCAGGACCAGCACATAAGCAGCCATCCTCAGATCCAGCAAGGTTGACTGCCAGTCCCTTGGCCAACCAGTCAGCAGCCATCCCAGGACCAAGGAGACACAGTACTCAATCATCAAATGGAAAGCAAGACACAGTAAAACTCCATCATTAGGTGTGTAAATCTGGCATGAATGTGTGTAATTAATAAATTACTGAATGTAAGACGTGTCTTTATAAGGACAAAGACCGTGTTTTCATTATAATTGACTTTTTTGATCAAATTTTCAATTAGAAAAAATGAATAGCACTTCTCTTTTGTGATCTAGCAGAGGTTAATTGTTGTAAAACAAACATATTTTGAGTATTTTACAAAAATTGTTATGGCTACATTTTTTTAATAACCCAATAATCATTAAAATAAGTTTAAACAGGCTAGTAATAAGAGTTGCAATTATGGCTGCAGAGAGTTTTAGGAAGAACAGGTCCAGGTTATATAGCCCAGCTTATTTATAAGGGTCTAGCTTTTGCAGATCTTTCAGGACATCAGTTATTTTAATTTGGGTGAAGGAGAAATTAGGAGGGGCTAAGGTGTGGTGCTACAGGGGGTGAGGGGCCGTTGGTCAAGGTGTAAGTACCCAGGTTGAACGCATGGCCAGCCATAGCAAAATACTCATTGATATTTCGACTATAGCAGTTTAGACAGTAGTGATAGTGTTACCTAGCCGTGGTGCAGTAGGCAGCTGGGAGGAGGTGTTCTTATTATCCATGGTCTTCACAGTGTCCCAGAACCTATTATAATTGGTGCTGCAGGCTGTGATTTTTTTTATTAAAGAAGCTAGTCTTGGCATTCCTAACTGATTGTGTTTACCTTGTAGGCTCACTGACAATTTGTGTGAGATTAAAGGCATCAAATTTAGATTGTAAATTGGCAGGAATGTTGAGCATGTCCCAGTTTAGATCACCTAACAACAGGAACTTGGAGCACAACTGGGGGGCGATAAGTTTGCGTAGGGTCCGTGGGGCACAGCTGGGGGCTGAATGGGGTCTATAACAGGCAGCAACAGTGAAGGACTTTTTTCTGGAGAGATGCATTTTTAAGAGAAGTAGCTCAAACTGTTTGTGCACAAAGTTGGATAGGATAACAGAGCTCTGTAAGCTGTCCATACAGTCTTGATGGAAAATGTTATAGTTGGTGATGAATATATCAAAATTATTGGTGGGGTTTCAGACACAGCTAGGATACAGTGGCAGTCGGTGGATCTTAATTGGGGAGGGCGGGCTCATGTTATGCTCGGGACCGGAGCGAATAGAACGGTGCACAACACACCAAACCCAGTGTCCAATACCGTTCTGTTTCCTCCAGTCCAGACAGTAATATGAGCCAGTGCCCCCAAATTAAGATCCATCGACCGCCGCTGCTAGGATATCAAGGTTAGCTGAATGTGCTAAACCAGTGAATAAATTGATTTTAGGAAGTAGGCGTCTGATGTTCCCATGTATAAAACCAAGGCTTTTACGGTTGCAGAAGTCATTGAATGATAATACCTGAGGTGTTGGGGTGTCAGTAGGGGTTACCGGGCCCGGGTTTAACTCTACATCTCCTGAGGAGCAGAGGAGAATTAGGATGAGTGATTGGGTAATATCTTAAATAAACTGGTCGTTTAGTGCATTTGGGAAGGTGAAAAAGGAGAGAGGATTTTGGAGCATAGTAAAATTGATTTAGAGCATTGAGGGCAGACAAAGACATTGCAGGCTTATGTCCTGTAGTGGTGATCCGAGATATTGAGTAATGATTAAAGAGGTTACCTATGGAGAGACCAGGTGAATCAAATGATGTCACAGAGAAAATCAGAGGAGCCATGAGACAATCTGAGGCATGGTCAGTAAGACATCTATAGAAAAAAGAGAAACATCAGGAGTGGATGAGATGAAGAGACTCAATCCAAGATCTCTGTGGCTTGAAGGTTCCCAGGTTGTACATATCATTTCAACTCTCTAGAGCTCAGAGAAACGAGATGTGCATCTTCTCTGTTGCATCTACTACAGTAATCGGTGCTGGTGCATACCTGAGGATTACAGATGCAGGCTAAGTAAAACTAAGCATTGTTGCCTCACAGCAAGAAGGTTCTGGGTTCAAACCCCGGTCGGCCCGGGCCTTTCTGTGTGGAGTTTTACATGTTCTCCCCAGGTCTGCGTGGGTTTCCTCCAGATGCTTTGGTTTCCCCCACCATCAAAAAAAAATGCAGGTTAGGTTCTCCAGTCAGTGTCCCTGACGTAAGCACTGGCTTAGATCTGGAGTTGGTCCCCGGGCGCTGTAAATGGCTACCCACTGCTCCCTTGAGGGATGGGTTAAATGCAGAGAATGAATTTCGCTACATGTATGTGTGACAATAAAGTACATTTACTTTTAAAGTGGGTTTCATTATTGGAGAGACAAAACTTATAGCGCTTGAACTACCCTCACGCTCAAATTAGGACCTGCTTTATTGGCAGCAGAAATGATCTCAGATGAACTGGACATGGAATTCAATGACATTATATTCTTTACCGACAGCAAGGTAGTGTTTGGCACATATTTATTGACACAAGTAACACCTTGCAAGTATTAGGTTCGACCCCCTTTTGCCTTCAGAACTGACTTATTTCTTTGTGTCATATATTAAACAAGGTGCTGGAAACAATTCTCTGAGATTTTGGTCCATTTTCACATTATTACATTACGCACATTTGTTAGCTGCACACCCATAATGCGAATCTCCTGTTCTACTACATCCAATCTGCTCAGTTGGATTGCGATCCTTGAGACTGTGGAACTTCATTTGGGCAAACCTACTGTCATGTTCAAGAAAATATTTTGAGATGATGTGAGCTTTGTGACATGGAATGTTATCCAGCTGAAATTACCCATTACAAGATGGGTATACTGTGGTCATAAAGGGATGGACATGGTTTGCAATAATCCAAAGGTAGGCTGTGGCATTCAAATGATCCTCATTGGTACTAAGGCTGAAAATGTAGCAAGAAAAAATCTCCCAGACAATTACACCACCACCACTAGCCTGAACCGTTGATACAAGGCAGAATGGATAAATGCTTTCATGTTGTTTACACCAATTTCTGACCCTACCATTTGATTTCTGCAGCAGAAAATTGGACTAATCAGAAAAGCAATAATTTTCTTGTAGCTTGCAAAGAACTAAAAATTGACCTTCAAGCCTGGAACAACAGGCAAGTTGAACACTACCATACAGAGCGAGGATGCACATGGTTGTTTAACCCACCACATTCCTCACATATGGGTGGAAGCTGGGAAAGGATGATCAGCACCTCTCACCATATCCCCAATGCCATGCTTTTTAAGATGGGACCTGCAACCGAGGCACACGAAGGTCAGACAACACTAATGGCTGAGGTCACAAGCCGTTGTCAGTTTCTGCATATCCTGATTATGCAGTCATACCTACCCGAGCCATGCTCCTCACCCAGTAGTTTGGCACACTTTCTTCACCTCAGAGTCAGTTTGACGATGTTGACCTCTACATACGTCAAATGTGACAGTTGGAGAGTCTTGCTAACACGTTCTGGGAACCTTGGAATATTGGTGTACCTTAGCAGCCTACAAGGACGCCGCAAATGGAGAAAGTCCCAATGTGCAGGAAGGTGGTGTGGGCCTGTGGAAGGATAATCTAGTGAAGAGATATAACTGGCCGGTTGGGTTGGTTAACAAAACCTTTCCCAGCAGAAATGGAAGGGTTAGAAAAGTAGGTTGAAGATTATCAGGGACAGGACTATTCTTCCAAGCCTTAACATAGGCTGTTCTTCTTCTACTTAAAAATATAGTTAACTACATACATATAGGTTTTATTCTCATGTTGGTTTAATATTGACTACATTCCAGCTTTTTGCATCTCTGCCCATGTACCTCTTGATGCCCTTGTTGAAGCAAAAAATTGTTAGGATTTTGATGTTACCATGTCTAAATATTTGCTTACTGTACCTGAATCCATGTACTAGCAATGGGTTTGTCATTGAAACACTGATCTTATTGTGTTGTGTTGTATTGTGTTGTGTTGTGTTGTGTTGTGTTGTGTTGCTCTGTTTTGGCATTGAGCCTGGCCTTGGCCTGTCTTACACAACACACACACACAAAACGCACACACACACACAAAACACACACACAGTTCTCCATGCATCCCATCCCCCAGTGTAATTAGATTAGTCTTATTATTAATGGTGCTCTGTGAGCCAGCAGACACTGGGGTCAACAGGAGTTTAATTCTATTCTCAGATAACTTCATTGTTATTGCCTCTGTGTTGGATGTTGATAGGAAACAATAGCCCCAATAACACATCCAGACATCCTCATTAAAGGGGTCAGATGAGGCCAGTAGATATTGTACACCTTATTTCCAGAGGATTATACATACATACTACACCTTATTCCCTATAATCAGAGGAATATACATATATACTACACCTTATTCCCTATAATCAGAGGAATATACATACACACTACACCTTATTCCCTATAATCAGAGGAATTTACATACATACTACACCTTATTCCCTATAATCAGAGGAATATACATACACACTACACCTTATTCCCTATAATCAGAGGAATATACATACATACTACACCTTATTCCCTATAATCAGAGGAATATACATACATACTACACCTTATTCCCTATAATCAGAGGAATTTACATACATACTACACCTTATTCCTTATAACCAGAAGATTATACATACATACTACACCTTATTCCCTATAATCAGAGGAATATACATACATACTACACCTTATTCCCTATAATCAGAGGATTATACATACAAACTAAACATTATTCCCTATAATCAGAGGAATATACATACATACTACACCTTATTCTCTATAACCAGAGGAATATACATACATACTACACCTTATTCCCTATAATCAGAGGAATATACATACATACTACACCTTATTCCCTATAATCAGAGGATTATACATACAAACTAAACATTATTCCCTATAATCAGAGGAATATACATACATACTACACCTTATTCCCTATAACCAGAGGATTATACATACATACTACACCTTATTCCCTATAACCAAGGGATTATACATATATGCTACACCCAATTCGCTATAACCTGGGGGAATAAATCTGGTACACTCTGTTCCCTATGACTAAGGCTGCATTAAATGCTAATAATGATAATAATAATAAATTTAATTTATAATGCACTTTATATTCTAGCGAATCCCAAAGTGCTACATGATATAACAGGTCAGTGCTAAAAATAAAGACACACATAGAGAGCATGAGAATAAAAACAAAAGCAATCAAGGTACAGTGCCTTTTGGACAGACAGGAAGTGATGAATAGGTGTGTGTGGATTCTGAGGGTGTGTTTCTGATCTCTTTCAGCATGACCTAATGATAATTTTCATTGTACTATATTATACACAAAATAGACAAATATTATGCATAATCTATAGTAGATCTGTACAGTGAAGTACGGTACTTTAATGAAATACACACACACACACAAAGAGAGGAGATTGGGGAGTAAACGGTTCTGAGAGTTACACAGGAGAGAGGGAGAGAAATGCTGCCATTCGATTATATTCTGTTGCTCTTCCCTTACTTACTAAATGTTTGTTATTGCTGCATGAGGTGTCCAGAAGGTAAACATTAACATATATGATATGCATTCATCACCATGTTGTCATGGAGCCCTGCAAATAAACCCGCCATCAGTGACAGGTGGAGATAAAAGGCGATTGACACTGACAGAAGGAGACCTGCCGAGGCGATTAGACCTGTACACACAGTGGGGGAGACATTACAAATGGACAGATAGCATTTCAGCAGTGCTGGTTTGCAACTCTGTAAGAATGCTAATGTTACACACGTGTCCCTAGATTAAAACAGTAGCTAACACTCAAATTTCCATGCCTACAGAAGCCCTTAAATTCATCATAGTGTTGTTGTTTTTGTGAACAGGAGAAAACATGTAGTTAGTTCAAGGTTAACTGCGGCTGCTACATTTAGTCAATTCTTGTGTAAATGTCAGTTTGTTTGTCCTAACAAAAATGACTCCATCCTTGAAACACACCTGCTGTGTTTGTTTAAATATTTTTTTGAAATAAAGAAATGGCACTCACACATAAAACAACAAAATACAAAGACATACAATCAGTTAAAACAAACACATTCCTTGTTATAAAAATACTTAGCCATGACTACAAACTGACCTATGGGCAGTATGGCATCCACATGAAGTACCGACTGGATTCCATTCGAAACATGAGGTGCAAAAAAGCAAATGAAAAAGCAGATGAAAAAGCAGAAGTATGTTGGAAGTCTGCGGAGAAGGGCTTCAAACAAACGAAAGAGTAGTGCAGTAGTCTACGGGTCTTTGAAGAGGTCCAGCCTTTTTTCTGGTAAAGGATGCAGTGATGAATATTAAAACTTTCAGATGTAATACATTGAAGGGCACTATGATAAACAGAGTCAAGGACTATTGTATACTGTATCACCATAATCAAGAGCAATGAACATTTAGCTTCCTGCTAGCCGGGGAGAAGCAAGTTTTATTTCTATAAAAGAAAAGAAACCCAGGTACATTGAAGCTTCTTAACAAGCAAAAGAGCACTGTTTTAACACATTGACCTATCTTATTTTTGTAATGACTTAAAAAGAACAGGTCCTAAAATCAATCCCTGTGGAACACCTTCATGTAACAACAACCACATGCGTCAGCTCTGAGGCCTATTGAGGACAATATACTATAATTAACAGTATGAAAAGCCTTAGGTCAATTAACTTGTCTTAGCATCTAAAGCAATGACAATATAATTTACAACTAGTGTGGCGCTAACACCAATGATTTTTGCAAGAATGCATGTGTTTAAGGATGGATCTTTCAAAGGCATTGGTTGGTCTAGTAGGCCAACATACTACACACCACGTATACAAACTCAAAGCCAAGATCAAGTTGGGATTTTAATTTCCAATGTACATTCTATTGTCTGCATTGCCTTGCTGTATATTTCTATGTGATATAATAAAACCTGACACCACTTGGCACCATGGTAACAACCCTTCCGCCCTGGGTTTAATTACAATTTTTAAATGTTCAGATACTTTCATAATTTTCTTTAGCCTGTCTGGATTGCTGGGTGAACAAGGCTTGCACTTTTGATATATTTCTTCTGGTTCAATTGCTTTGTGTAACTCAGCTCCAATAGTCATCTCACAGTGGCCGCCAGTAACATCAAAGAGATCGGTTTAAAATCGGGTGCCAAAAAAGGAGGACAAATACTGTTTGTTTTTAACGGTTTGAAACATCTTTATCTCCATGGTAACATGTGACCATCACAAGACCCTGCAGGAAGAGAAAACAATGAGAATGGGAAAAGCCAGTAATGAGAAGGGAAAGATTTAGACGCAATCTGATGCAACATGACAAAGTGGGGCTTTAAACTGTCTCAATAATAATGTTTCCTAGAATAAAATATGACATTCAGAAAACATTAGCGACATCCGATGAGAATTTCTAAACATCAAACAAAAATATATGATTGATTTTGTAAAATCAATGATCAGTGTTATGTCATTTCATATTTACAGACATCATTTGTATAGCCGTGTGGTAAAGATAGCGGGACAATTTTAAGATATAGCTGTTTGGAATGAATCCCAGATTCGTGATTGTTGTTCATAGTTCAATGTTTAGTGGGAAAGTTGTGTTTATGTCCCACACCCACAAACTACCACCCCCAACTCCAGTCGCTGTTTCCCCTTTTCAACTCCTCCATAATACTCCATAGGGGTATTATTAAGCTCTGATTTATTAACATATCAGCTGATGATGATGGGTATAACATCTTCATCCAAGCAGGGAAATAACCCCTTAAAGCATTTGAAATAAACAAAATTAAATAAAAATGTATTACATTTTGAAATTTCAGAATTGATTTTCCATAAAGACAGCAGTATTGACAACCACACCAGGACTAATTAACTGTAACCCACAAACGAATCGACATGTCCGGTGGCAGGAGGTTTTTTCTGTCCTGCTGGATCAAATCAGTATTCTGAGGCAGGTTGTGGACGTCTCCCACTCCTGGAAATAGTGTGCCCCTTTCTCTCCCCCCCCCCCCCCCCCCC